>CABHPH010148753.1:0-12567 GCA_902168325.1 Peromyscus nudipes | reverse complement strand
AAGTTGGGTTGACTTTTGTACACATTTTACTTACTGCTGTTTTAGCTACAGTAAGCTGTTTATGATGAGGAAGCTAAGATTGGTAGCACCGGCCAGATCACCATTTGCTAAGGAACAGAACCAGCCTTCAAGCTCAGCAGTCTGGCTCTGGAACCTTTGACCTCCTCTGGGGCTGCCAACTTTGGAATGTTTCTTTTCTTTCTTTCTTTTTAAGATTTATTTTTTAAAAAGATTTATTTATTCAGTGTACATTGGGGTTTTGCCTGTATGTATGTCTGTGTGAAGGTATTAGATCCCCTGAAACTGGAGTTCCAGGCAGTTATGAGCTGCCATATGGATGCTGGGAATTGAACCCTGGTCCTTTGGAAGAATAGCCAATGCTCTTAACCACTGAGCCATTTCTCTAGGCCCTCCTTGGAATGTTTCTGTCTTCATTTTTTTGGTCCTACTTTATGTCCTTTACTACATAGGTCTGACAGTGTGGCCTGTTCATGTTCATGCTTCTTTCTTTGGTTCAATTAAGAAAATCAGGGCCAGTCATCTGGGGTACAAGTCTGAGTGCTAGAGGAGTGAACTCTGGCTCATGAATGATTTGGGGAATTTGGGTGCCAAGCTAGAATCAAGTGTGAAATAAGCCTGTGGCAGAGGCTGAAGGTGAGGCCTGAGGACACGGTTTGTATGGGAGCCTCACTGTCACTCTGTGTGACTCATTTAGACTCAGTAGCACAGCCGTGAACCATCTGCACACACCTGGGACCAGGTTCCTGCTGTGGCTCTTCTTCCACAGTCCTCACCTCTCCCACTCTCAAAGCACAGAACCGCGTTTGGCCTTGTCATGGGAGATGATCATGAAGGAATATTAAAGAACAGATGGCCCTAATCCTCAGCTTCTCTCTTCCTGGGAAGACTGTTACAACTTCTGGGTTATGACGGACACCTGATGGTTCTTTTTTTTCTCCTGTCCTGCAGGGAAGGGGTGGGTTTTGGGCTTAGCTAGGCCCCAGCCTAGCTCTCAATAATGCATTTACCACCTCTAAGACTGTGGGCAACTCACTTATTATTCTTGGACTCATTACTTCTTGGAAAGCTATAAAACTTAGAGAACGGGATGGGAACATTTTTACGCATGTATGGGAAGTAAACCCAGAAGTTTTAACACGGTCTTCAATGGTCACTTGGTCAAGTCCTCCACCTTAAGAATGGCAGCTGCAAGAGCACTAAGTAAGAATGATAATTTTATTAATTTTTTTTGTCTATTTAGTGTCAAGTAGGAGGAAAAGAGGGCTGACAATGTTTGCTAATCATTTTTTTCCAAACAAGGCTTTTAAAAATCATGCATAATATCTCGAGAACTAGGCAGGATGTAAAAGAGGGCCAAGGGAAAAGAAGTGTCAAACACTTGTAGAGTGAAACCACACCCATCATTTTCTGGAGAGGAGAGATCATGGGAACATGGCCCTTCCTTCTTTGTACACAGAACCATCCACTCCTGTCCTCTCCCAAGACTTTTCAAGCCTCTGAGCTCTGCTCCTGTCAGGCCCAGTTGCTGTTCATTATGGATGCTGTCCTGCTAGCCAGGGCCAGAGGAGGTAGACATCAGGAACAGACTGTATTGCTTAGGAATGTACATGTTGAGGACACACTGAAGTGAATGAATGATAAAATCATAGTTCTGAGGGTTCTTCTGTTCCTGGAGAGGAAAGGAAAGTTGGATTGTAATCTTAAGGGACCCGGGTCTATCACTTCCACTCAGTACGTTGGCAAGCTCCCCTCACCTTTGGGAGCCTAACCTACCTGAGAAATGAGGGGCCTGAGCCCAATCATCTCTTGAGCGTCACTCCAGTTTGCATGCCATGGGTTGGGCTTTTCTGAGTAAACAATAAGTAAACCCAGGGTTGCGAAGCAGAAACAGGGTCCTTGCTCATCACTGTAAATGTCCACGATGTCAAAACGCAGGACGGTAAAAAGTGAAGTTGAAAAATGAGGAAGGGGTGTGACAGGGTGTAATCTAAACTGTTTTGAAGGGTGTGCACTTTTTAGGTTGCTGAAATTCAGAGTTGGAAAATATGTCTTCTGTTGGCTTATTTTAGAATTAGTCCAGCTACATTGCGGTTGATACATAAAGCAAGCACAGCTTGCTTTGCTCAAGTTATCTCGTTTTCCTGATAGAAGACAACCTTGGATGGTTGTTTTCCTACTGGGGGTTCAAGAGAGAAGGCTTCACTCATCAAAGGGCCAAGAGTCTGCAAAGGAGGAGTAAGAGAGGGATTGGTGACTTTAAAGACTTGTGATTACATTCATATAGATCATATTAAGTTTATTATCGAAACTTATATATGCTTCAAAAATACATAAAATGTAGTGAAATACATAATGAATCTCTAAGGTCTCACGATCAAAAGTGAACTATGAATTCATGGGCAACTTCTGCCTTACCCTTCCATTCAGTCTGGTTTGAGCATGATTCCTGTGGGGGGTAGGCAACCTCACCCCAGTCTATCTTTCTGTGAATACTTCCAAGTGCATCTCTGAAAGGAAGAATGATTTAAAGGGCAAGTGAAATAGTTACAGGCCTAAAAGTTCACAAAAATCCCTTCATGCTGCATAGCAGAAGGTCAAGGCTTAGCTTTCTTGACTTAACCCACGTATCTTAAATAATTTGTTTCAATCTCGAGCCTAATACGGCCCACAGATAACTTGGTGACTATGTCTTTTAAGTCTCTTTCAATTTACGAGTTTCCTTCTATATTTCTTTCCTTAACAGCTATTTGGTGAAGAAAATGGGTCATTTTGTGTGTGTATGTGTGAATTTTCTGATTTTAAGGATTAAATTTCTGTCCTGTCTTTTAATATGTTCCTTAGTTGCTTCCATTTCCCATAAATTGATACCTAAAAGCATGGTTTGATTCAGGTTAAAAGAGTTTTATGTGATGTGTAGTAATGATTATATATAACAATAAATAATGTTTTATGCTTTATGAATGCAAAATGTATTTCTACCAGTAGGCAAACAATGCCCAATTGTCGTCTTTTGTGATATTAGTAGCTGTTTTTAATCATTGTCCAGGTCCCTTAATTCATTAGAGTTTGTAATATATTAATTCTATTAATATAATCCCTTTTTAACCTAGTAGCTGAAATATTTCTATTATGAGAAACTTCTACTGTTTGATTACCCAGAGGGAATTTATGTTCATTACTATTTGTGTAAGAAACTCCAGAGAAATACTGGGTTTAACCATTTGTTTACTAGCTTGCAGCCTACTTTCTAGTATTTCTCAAAGGAAACTAATAAAAATTGTGTGTGCATTTTAAAATGATGCCATTCTGGACTCCTGTGTTGAGGAATACGTGGACTGTCGTATGAACTTACAGAGGCTGTGGTAGCCTGCACAGGACCTGCAATGGGTCTCTACCAGATGGAGTCCTTGAGCTGAAAGGAGAAGTGGAAGCTAGTCCCAGCCCTAACCCAGAAGCTGTCTCCAACAGACAGCCGCTTGCAAATGAAATCAGTTTCTTCCAAGGGAGTCTCACGGGGACACTGCTCTTCGGAGTAGGCCCCCTGCCCAGTTTCGCAACCCTGGGTTTACTTATTGTTTACTCAGAAAAGGCCAACGCAAAACAAACTCAACGACATCCTTGGACATTCTTTTCCTCATAGCGTTAAGTCAGAGGTTTTTGTTTGTTTGGTTTTTACCTTACAGGTCCTTTGTGTATACATTACGGCTTCTGGTTTTGTGTTTTTATGGGATTCTCGTGTATACTGATGTGTGTGTGTGTGTGTGTGTGTTTCTGCTTCTATAGCATTTCTTGTAGGGTTTTTTTTGGGGGGGGGTCTTTTCTTGTTTGTTTTGTCCTATTCTGATTTTTTTCTAAAAATCTTATTTTATTTTATTATTATTCCTTAGATGCTTGTTCACTTTCTAATGAGAGACAGAACAGGTGTGGACCCAGGTGGGAGGGGAAGCTGTAATCAGAATATATTATATGAAGAAAAAAATCTATTTTCAATAATAAAAGAAATAGATGAGATGTGAACATTCCAGCCAGAATTATATAAGTTTGAGTCTAGAGTCTGCTCTGTTACCAAGAGCATGTCTTCTGTCTGTCCGAGGGCTAAGTCCCTGCCACTTTTGGTTCTTGGGGAATCTCTTCTGCAGGGATGCGCTCTGACAGTTTCTGACCAGGGCAGATGAATCTACACAGTTCAGTTTCCTTATCTGTAAAACAGAATTCGTGCCACTGAGGCTATGGTATCACATGGGGATTAAATGAGATAATAGTCATAGAACACTTGGTTCTTTGTAGATATCCGGCTCTCTAGTTATCTCAGCTTTGTGTCTGAGGGGACACACAGATGCAGAAAGTTACCAAAAGCTCAACACGTGTCTTCTGTACATTAGTTATTTTGCTGATGCTTCTATCTTGAAAGTATTTTCTGAAAAACAATAATGAAAATGTAGTTTTCTGCTTCTATTTGTGATGACGCTAAATTAACAGCATCCACAGAGGTCTAGAATGTTTTGTAAGGTAGAAGAGGAAGTCTCCAGTCACAGTGTGCTGTAGGGGAAACAAGTAAATCATCAAGAATGATAAAAATGGGTGCAAAGGATCCTGGGAACATGGCAGTGGGGTGAGAGGACTACTTGAAGCCAGGGATTGGGCTTTGGGAGTGCAGACTCTCAAGAAGAGGAAGGCTACCTACTGGAGGGGTCTGAGTGTCCTCGGGAATCCTGAAGTTAGGACTGCCCTCTCCTCAGAAAAGGAAGCTGATAGTGACTAAAAGCCCTTACAATACACATGGAGCTAAAAATACCTGTCCCCTTGGCACTAGGTCCTAACACCATCCCTGGAGCCTGGCTTCATCTGCTGTACACCACATGGGGACCCACTGCTGTGCTTCTGCTCAGCCTCTAGACAGCCCTTCTTGCCCATTCTCTGCTCATTCCCACTTATTTTATACCGTGCCAGGAGTCATGGCTCTGGAGCGCCTTTCTCAGCCTTTTCCCAAACTGTCCTTTGGAAATTAGGGCTTCAGCTCTGCTCCCCATAACTGTCTGTACAACTCACTTTAACAGGGTTGACTGTACTGTCTCACACAGGCTCCCGCCACTGAATTCTTATTACTACCATGGTAAGGACTCTCTTATTAATACATCTTTGGAACCTCAGCATAGCCTCTGGAACATACTTACTGATTAGGAGACAATAAATGGGTGGTTGAAATCTTACCCAGTCATTTGTAAATTTGAATTTGGACACAGCATTTAATAACCTGGACGTGGCCAGTGATTGGAAGTGACAATACCTAAGTTAGTCCATGTGACCCTTTCTAGAGGTAGGAGCAGAGCAGCGATCAGGTAGCCTGGTGTAGTAAGCCAGCTGGGGTGGGTCAGCAGCAAGCTGTCAGGCAGGCCTGGCTAGTTGTGGGAGGGAAGCCAAACTAAGGGTCTGGGTACGTGTGTAGTGTTCCGTTCTTAGATGGCCCCTGTGTGAAAAGGCAGGAGGTTTTTTTTTTTTTTTTTTTTTTTTTTTTTAGTTTTCTTGACTGCATTGTGGGAACTCAGCAGAGGTGAGTCACGTAGGGGTTAAGTAGGGGGGTGATAATTGGAGAGTTTAAAAACACAGACTTGTGATGAGATTGCCTGTAGAAATGTCCATCATGGACATGCATAGTGGTCTGCACAGAAAAAAGCCATCTTACAGTAGCAATATTTTGGACAGTGGCACAGAGAATTCGCTCTTGTCAAGGTTCTTCCAACAGTTATCTGTGTGAGCTATTTCTCTGACATAAACAACTGTCTACCTGGTGTTGGAGTTTCTCAACAGATAAGACACACTTGTGCTCAGGAAGGAACTTCTGCAGGCAGATAGCACAGCCAACTTTGCTTGTTAATATGGGAAGAAAGGCATGCCGCAGAAAAACAGGAAAACCCACTTCGGTGTCTGCACCTGAGGTGGGGGAGGGTGCAGTTTCTTCCAGGCATGCTGACAGCAAGAACACAGTGGTGTTCTTGGAGTAAGGAATGTTCTAGATTGCCTGAGTCCTTGCTGGAAGCTTCAACAACATGTGGAGTTTAAATAAAATCCAGTATTATTTCAGACAGTGATAGACAAGAAAAAAATAACATCTTTACCCTAGAGTTAGATTTGTCTGTTATATTTCATGGGGCTTAGCAGGTGTCTATGAATCAAATGTCCCCTTCCATAGCATATGTTTCTCCAGTTTTTTCTTCTGTCGTGTTTTAATGCGCACAGTTTTACAGACCAATGTTTTCTAATACCTCTGTACCTACTGGTCAAATCTGTTCAAATACAGGGATTCATAAGTGACATTTAGACTTCTGCTTCATATGAGATCTCAAGAAATTATGACAAATAAACTTTTAAACTATACTATTATGACATCTGATAATTTTTCTCAGAAAGAAAAATGTCTTGATTATTTTCTAAGCTTTGTGTTTTCGAACACCCCAGTCTCACAGTACAGAGATTATGTAAAATAAAAATTTGAAAGTGTTTTATTTAAAAATTTCTTCTTCTATACATGGATGCAGATAGAATTCCTGGGAAATTTCATTCCTTGCTTCTTGTCATCTACTTTTTGATGTCTCACCCTTTTCTTTTTCCTATTTTCTTTCATTTTCAAAATCTATTAATTTAATCAGATGGATATTAATAGTGCTAGTAAAGTACTTCATATTACTCTTTGCAGTAATTCTTTCTTAAGGACCAGCAAGAAGCAGTCAACGTAATTTGTTGCCTCAGGGAGTGGTCACAGGAGTGGGTAGTTTCAGTGGGGCCAGCTGAGGCTGTGCTGGAGTATGCTCCTTGTATGTAATGCCTTTGGCTGCTTTGCATTATTATGAGTGTTGTTTGCTTCCTTTTTTTCCCCTGATGGGCAGCTTTCCCCTGAGAACTTCAGGTGGGGCTTGTAAGGGAGGAGTGTTTTCATGAGAGTCTGGTGGTGACACTGGAAACAAGTCTAAGTGAAATACATCTGAGGTCATAACATGGCCTTGAATCTCATAACTGGAGGAAGCAGGTAGAAGGTGGTGTCAGAAAGGAAAAGATACTGAGGTGTTTCTAACCCGGGCACATGGCTACATGGGAGCTTTAGATTGTTACTAAAGTTCTCTTCCAGAATGCCATCACCATGTGTAATTTGAGGCTTTATATAGCCCCTAGAAAAGATTTTTATGAACTTGCACTTTGGAAAGGTTGGCAGACTCATGGACAAGGCATAAATGCACAGATTGTACTAAGCTCCAACTGTGGCTCTGATTTAGCCATATGTGGTATCATGGTTAGCAAGGTGTAGATTTCCATACAAGGGTTCTCTGTTTAAAAACAATGCCAAAGCAATTGAACAGATAACTATGTATTCTAGGCTGAAATAGGAAGGAAAAGTTTCGATTATAGTTCAAGAACAGATAGTAGCTTTATAAACCCAAATGTAAATCAATTCACCCTAAAAACCAAATTTTGTTATGAAGCTGAAATGACTTCGTACTATAGTCTCTAACTTAGAGATAGGTGCGCTGTCAGTCTAAAAAGCTTTATGTTGTTAAGTCTCACTGTTACCATGCCCCTCCATCAGCCTTATCCAAAATTTATTCTTAATATTATTTTGTGGGGGCTGGAGAGATGGCTCAGAGGTTAAGAGCACCGACTGCTCTTCCAGAGGTCCTGAGTTCAATTCCCAGCACCCACATGGTGGCTCACAACCATCTATAATGAGATCTGGTGCCCTCTTCTGTATACGTAATAAATAAAATCAATCTTAAAAAAATATTTAAAAAAAATTGTGAAATCTGAGGAAATATTTACTGCTCTTCCTCCTCTTTCTTTCTCTCAGTGGTTTGTGTGTGTGTGTGTGTGTGTGTGTGTGTGTGTGTGTGTGTATACATCTGGAAGGTTATGAGTTGTAATAGTACATTTGGCCAACAGTGTGTAACAGTGAAATAGTTGGTGAAATTATAATCAGAATTGTGTGCGTTCAACTTTTCATATCCAAGAAGTAGTACTTGATAGAAAAAAACAATAACACAAAGTCACAGATATTTGTTTTTATTTTTTATTAATATGAATTATGTTAGAACTTGATTATAAAATTTTAATAAAAATGTGATATGATTAATTGTGGAAAATGAAAATTTGTGATACTTCTGTAGGTGCTCGGTATTATGGATGGGTTATGCTAACTATTATACTAAGATGGCTTAAGTAACACTGTGAAGTGAGAGGCACATAGGATATCTTATCCAAAGAGGACATAGTTCCAGTAACATTCTGAAAGGACAAATGGCTTAATATAGGCAGATCTCATATTAGTGATATATCACTGTTCAGATACTCAGCTATGGTGTGCATTTTACTTTTTAATGTTTGGCTAAGTTGCTTTCTTCCTCCTTATCCTGCACTAAGATTTAATTCCGTGAGCGTTTTCTAATTCTCAATCATTTTCTTAGCTCCCCCAAGACAATGCTGAAGAGGAAAAACTTAGGTTCTTTCCTAGACACTACCAGTAGCACAGCAGCCCGAGTCTTGGGAAGACATCGGAAAACTCCATCTTGGGCAGTAGGTATTTGATTACTTCAAAATGCTGTTCATTCACAATTCATTTTAGTTTTCTCAAGATTCTTAATAAAGCCCTGGCTTCCATTTTGAAAACAAAGTAAAAACTAGACTATAGAGTTGGAAAGGATGGTCAGAAAGCTGTTAAGATTGTAAAGTCCGGGCAACTTCTTGCTTCAGTACATCAACAGCCTTACTCTTACGTCTACCTCAGGGTAGACACTCTAACTTTTGAACACCTCATGAAACAGGAGAAGTTATTGCAAAGCACGTGGTAAGAGCCGAAGCTGGCACTGGCAAGTAACTCAGATGATGAAAAATGATGAAAGTCAGCTGCCTGCTGGAAGCTGGGCTAGGAATATGGCAAGGTGAAGAAAATGGATTCCGCAACACTAAGAACTAAGTCAACACTTGCATGTGGACATTTCTAGATTTCCTTCTTTTTGACTCCTAGGAATAGAGAAGAGGGTAAGAAAGAGAAGCAACTCAGAAAGGAGTGGGGGAGGTCAGAGAGTAAACTGGAGGAGATTGCCATGGAAATAAGCTGTTTCTCTTATGACTTTAAAAAAGCCACTTTTAAGCTACTGCTTTCAGTTGACTTCAATGCAGTCACTGAAGTGGCTTAGAAAGAAATCTTTGATATGCCAGATCAACCCAAAGTTTTAAAATATCCTTTTGTGTCTCCATTTATAATGCAAATAGTAAGTTGGCATTTTGGGTTCATTTCGCCAGTCTCTGAAGTGGGTTAACACATCCAGGACGAGGAAGTGAAGGCAGTCCCAGAGAGAGTACATCTTTGATAGTTCAATAATAACAAAAAAATGTATTTAGGTCTTTTCTAAATACTTTTCACCTCCAAAGAATAAAAATAAATAAATAAATAAAAAACCGAGGGGAAGATGTCTAAGAAGAATAAATTGTGGCTGCCCCTATGTTCTCTGGGTGATGGAAGATATTGTTCTATGAATTACCCACTACTTAACTATTCCTTAACTCTAGCCTTTATGAGCCCATAAAAAAAGACTCAGCTTACGTGTCTAGGAAAGCCCGTATCTTTATATGCTGTCAGAACTGAATTTAACATACTGTTTCAATATGCGTTTAAAAACCAACAGATATTTTGTTATAGAAAGCAAGCAGAGCAATCACCTTAAACCCGCGTTTCCATTTCACTTTGCTCAGACATAAACATGTGCTAGTTGAAACAGTTTTTAAAAAAGTGGGTAACTTATGCTTGAGAATGATGGAAAGAGACTGAATTCTGCTTCAAATAGTGTTGCCACTGTAAAATTTTACATGAGAATCTCCAGTCTTTTTTTTTTCAGATATACTAAAAAAGCCAAAATTAATTAATGTCAGAAACACAAACGAGAGCTCGGCATGACCGCGCTGGGAGGAGGGAGGTCGAGCTGTGCGGCATACACAAACCCAGCCTTGACATTCTCATTGAAGCGCCTCTGTGAAGCTTCCCACGTGTTTGGAAGCTTCAGAATTTCTACGAGGCTAATGAAGTGAAAATACGCTTCCGATGAAGACCACCTCACCCTCAATCTTCCTTTCCAGGAAGCTAGCGCTGAAGTGTTAGTAATAACTGCTGGGTAAACAGACATTTTGCCATCTTCTGTGACACGATGGAGCTTTTCAAATGTAAATAATTTATAAGGAAAAGAGTGGGCCCAGTCAGATTTGAGAAGTAGAGAGAAGCTGGATGGGAAAACTGCGAGGCTTTTTCAGGGGCCGGAGTTCGAGGACCCCGCCCGCATAAACAGTTTACACGTTCTCCTGTCTTCTTTGTTCCTCTCAGGCGATGAGTATCTCTTCCTTCCTTCCTCCCGTGCTCTCTGCCACTGATTTGGCTTCCTTGGCCTTCGCTTCTCTCAAGAATCTTCCCATTTCCCAAACTGCTCACCAACACGCCTCTCTGTCCCCTCTGGGGGCTTTTAGAGGAACCACGGCTTCTGGGTGGCTTCTATGTCTAGCCTTGCTCAGGGACCAGTTTCATACATTTCTTAATGATTATATTTTAGGAACAACTCTCCCAGTGTTCCCATTCTTTTTAACCTGATTTAAATTCAGTTTTGTAACCCTGACTGGAGACCGTTTGCTTTTTCCATACTACCACTCTGTCTGCTGTCCCGTTTAACACAGCTGGTGTACAAACCATCGAGTACGAAGACTGTTTAGTATTTCAAGATCCATTTGCAAAAATGATTAGAATATACCAAAGGGGGAAGCCCAGCACCAAGTATATACCCTTTAGTGGATGTTGCCTAGGCTCTCTGTAGCGATTGGGACTTAGATTTAACTCGGGTGGCTGGTTCGAGCATGTTAGGACACCTTTGGAGGTCTGTCTTAAGGCCAATGCCCGACAGGAAAATAGGTGGGAAGAAGTTTACAGAAGGCCAGTGATTTTTGCCTTGAAGTGCACCTAATGATTTTGTGGTTCAGGGCTTAAGGATGGACTCTAGTCTGCTTTTGCAGGGTCCACATTGCTGCTTAGTTTTCTCCTTTCTTGTCTCCCTCTTCTCTTGAGAACACTCTCTCTGAATGGGTCATTCTAACAAAAATTCTTATCTCAGGCTCTGTTTCTAGGAAGCTCGCCAAGATATATACCTTTAAAATAGAGACAAGAAAATTTTAGAAATATTGACCACATCTTCATTATACAATAGAGTTAGGGAAAACAACATAAAAAGATTAACTCTGGCAAAAATTAAGAAGTACAATATATATTGTAAAGTCTTGTAAAAGGAAGAAGTGGTTTTAAGGAGTTGCAAATGTTTAAAATGCTACTAGCCTGGAGAAATTCCAGTGGGTGAAACTCTGCTGTATCCACAGTACTCATATTATGAACTTTTTTTTTAAGTTACCCAAAGTAGTTTCTGCCACGTGATGAAAGCTAATCTCAGGACAGTTCAGACAAGCAAGGAAGATTATAAACTCCATTTTCCATGCATAAAAACTGCTTCAGATGGATTAAACAACTTGCTCCCCGAGAGTAGTGTCCTGGCTCAAAGTTGTTCAAACCCAGGTCTCTATGCAAAATGTAAGGTAAACTCTGCTACTAATACAAACATCACTTGCACCTTTCCCAATGGTAGGTCTTCAAATTCAACCCCGTTAGGATTACCTTAACAATTCACCACTAATCTGGAGTTAATCTGGCTCAAAGTTATTTTTATATTAAATGCACACATTACTCATCCCCTGTTGTGTAAGGAAATTATTCTGAAATTCAGCAACTGGAACTGACAAATCTTTATTGTCCCATAGTTTGTGTGGCTAAAGACAGGTGGCTGGGGTGCTACTAGCTTAGGGACTTGTACAAAATTACAGTCAAAGTGTTATCCACAAGGGCAGTCTCATTTGTAATCTCAGTAGAAGGAAGATTTGCTTCTAGCTTACCAAGGTAGTTCAGGGTTCAGCTCCTTGGGTGTTCTTCCCTGGTAGGCTGTCAGGCTCCATTTCCTCCATGGCTATTGACCAGTGAGATCCCTTGGTTCCTTGTCACGTAGGTCCTTTCATGGTGTAGCTCACAGTATAGCAGCTGGCATTCCTTAGAGTGAGCAAGTGAGAGAGAGCAAGAAAGGGTGAGCAACATGGAAGCCAGAGCGTTTTTTGTAACTGAATCTTGGAAATGACACCCCATCAATTTTTGCCATGTTTTCTCAGTTAGAAATGAGTCACTAGGCCTGGCCCATGCCCACATTCAACGGGAGTGGATTATACACGGACAGTATGGCAGAAGTCTTTTTAGAGGCTGCCTACCACAATGTGTCACTTGGCTTCCTCATCTATGAGGACCAGCAACTTGATCCAACCACTGTTTTCTCTTTAAGGAAGCACTGGATATTTTCAATATGTTAATTTCATGGGTTTAGGCATATGTGCTGTAGCTTAATGCTCTTCTTTCTCACTTGTTCTTCCTCCCACCCACTCTCCAATTTCTCTTCTCCTTTTGCTGGTCTTTCCTTGCTTCCTCTGACCTCC
>CABHPH010148752.1:0-41240 GCA_902168325.1 Peromyscus nudipes | reverse complement strand
TACACAGACATGCACAAAGACACACACCTCACACATACAATACACACACATACCCGTGCACACACACACATACACAGTCATACACAAACACACTAAGAATAACTTCATGCTAAAGAGCACAAGACAGAAACCTGTTAATCAATTATGAATTAACAGCTTTTTCTTAAAAATTAGATATGTTTCCCCATCCCTTCCTGTTTATTTCATGTTTTCCTTAATGGTGGACACCACAGGTATTAGCCAAAAAAAAAAAAAAAAAAAAAAAAAAGAAAAGAAAAAAGAAAAAAAATGCAAGGCAAGTCTGATTCGATTGAATATGACGATATGCTTATTTCTTCTACATGGTTGTTGAGAATGGAGTTTGACTTTATGTAGTTAAGGGGTACCTGGATTTGAGATTCTGTTGCTATGACTACCCTCAGAATATTCTGTGATTCTGTGCTTCATGTGACTCAAAGGAGGCTTTGGGCAGGAGTCTAAGGCTCCAGCTGTTTCATTTGTTTTTATTTTGTTCATTTGTCCCCGTCCTCCTGTTTTCCACCATCCATTGCCTTTCATGGCTTTGCTGAGCAGAGAGGTGGTCACTGCCCACGACTTTTCTGTTTCACTCATCAGCTTTCACTAGTTAGTCCTCCACAGGCTCTTGGTGGGGACTGGGAAGGTTCAATATCATGGTTTGACTGAGCACTACCTACGAACTTGTATGTTAATGTCTTGGTTACCAGCTGATGAAACTGGGAAGTGAGTGGATCCTGAGGTGTTTGACTTCATCACTGGATTAATCCATTGCTGCTTTGAGAATATTTCTTTTTTGCTTGAGTGTATGTTTGTATAAGTGTATTTTGCACAGAGAGACATGTGTTTATGTGAGGATGCACATGTCTGTGCTTAGATATGAGCAGCACAGGAAGATGTGGGGTATCCTGTTAGACCATTCTGTACCCTGTGCCTTTAAGGGAGGGTTTCTCATTGAACGTCTTCAGCAACCAGAAAGCCTCAATGATCCTGCTATCTCTGCCACCCTTACCTTTGCCACATAACCCTGGAGTTGAGATGAGCACAGAGCTACAATTAGCTTTTTTCACATATATAGTTAGGATTTGAATATGGCTCCCCATGCTTTTTAGTAAAGCAAGGGCTTTTACCCACTGAGATATAGCCAGTGTTTACATAATTTGTGTTATGTATGAGTGTTTATATAATTTGGTGGTATTATTTTATCCATGATGAAAACTGGGAGACAGGGCTCAGCGAAAACAAGTGGGTCAAAAAAGTGTGACTTGGAGGTTAGATCCCGTCTCTGGACCCTCCATCTCTGTTGCCTTGCTGGCTGATTGACACAGTATAAGTAGATTTCATGTCATGTCATTCTACCATAGAGTCTGGGCTTTACTTTAAGGGTCATAGCAATGGAGCAAGATGACCATGGACTGAGACCGTCAACCAAAATAAGTCTACCTTCAAGTTGTATTCTTGTATATATTATCAAAACTGTGAAAAAGTGACTAACACATAGAAGTTCTCTGTCTTCCTTACAGCCACAGCTTTGGCTGACCTTGTATTCACAATACAAAACACATGTTCTTTGTATGTCTCTTCAAATGGTTCTTCTCATGGATTTCTAGTGCCTTTATCAAAACAGTGTTTATTTTAGGGTTAGCCAAATTATGGAACCAAGTCCAGAAAGTGCAAAAATAGTTAAGAAAATTCATTCTTAAAATTCTGTACCTTTATAACTTCTGATAACAGAATCTGTGTTAGGCTTTACTGGAAGCACAAATCCAAAAGAATGAATACACAATTAGGAGAGGGTATTTATTACACTGACTTAATATGTTTAAAGGTCACCTGTTCCACAACGGTTGCCAGTAAGGTAGAGAGTTGGAGAACTCAGTGGCCATTTCTACCAAGAAACTGGAAACCTGAGAAGAAGAAAGGTGAATGTTGTGGATATCGCTCTGTATAAATAAAATGCTGATTGGCCAGTAGCCAGGCAGGAAGGATAGTATAGGTGGGACAAGGAGAGAGGAGAATTTGGGGAAGTGGAAGGCTGAGGCAGAGAGACGCTACCAGCCGCCACCATGACAAGCGAGATATAAGGTACCAGTAAGCCATGAGCCATGTGGCAACTTATAGACTAATAGAAATGGGTTAATTTAAGATATAAGAACTAGATAACAAGAAGCTTGCTGTTGCCATACAGTTTGTAAGCACTATAAATCTCTGTGTGTTTACTCGGTTGAGTCTAAGCGGCTGTGGGACTGGTGGGTGAGAGAGATTTGTCCTGACCATGGGCCAGGCAGGACTGCAGAAAACTCTAGCTACAAGTGAACATTGAAGACCCAGTCTGAGGTTGGACACCTGGAAACTCTAGGAGATTTGCTGGTGGGTCCATATTTTCAAAGCAAAGAAGCTGGGGTCTGAAACCTCCAATCGATGACAGCAGCAATGACTGAAACTGTGCAGGCTGGGAGCTTCAGATTCTGCTCCCAGTTCCATCTGGTCCCTCAGCTTATTGATGGTGCTGCGCACAAAGGGTGTAATCCTCCCCTGATTTAATTCACTGACTGCACTGCAAATTGTCCCTGGAAAGACCCTCCAGCACGCACTACTGTAGTGCTTTCCAGGTTCTAGGTGTGTTAGAACACAGTCAACTTGGCAACCAAGACTAAGTACTACAGTATTGGTATGTAATTTGGAACCAATATTGTTTCCTCTGGGTCTTTACAGGGTTTTTGTGGGGGGGGTGGGGAGTGGGGGGGTGTGGGTGTGTGTCTTAGAGAGACAGAGACAGAGAGACAAACAGAGACTCCGAGAGGCAGATACACAGGCAAAAACAGAGAAAGGCATAGTTACCTTATGTTCCATTCTTAGAAACAGAATTCCTTGTTTTCAAAATATTTTATTAGGTGGATATTTTCTTATTTTTCCTAAAAGTATGAGTTTTGCAATATTAGATAGCTATTTTCCATATCACAAGGTACCCAAGAGAATAAATGATATCTGCTACATTATTTAGAACATGTTATTCAGAAGAGAAAATTAAAATAAAAAATAAGTAAAATCTAAATATAACATTACAAGCAAACATTCTTACACTGTATCCAAGTGGGAAAAGCATATAATTATGAAAATTTGAAAAGTGATTCAAACATAATTTTGTCATTTGATTTAAAAGTTTCTTCATAGAGTGAGGAGAAACACAAACTGTAACCAGTGAAGCCTGTTTACATACTGACTACTAAAATGAAAACAGTGTTTTTCAAAACTCATAGAGATTTCAATTTAAATACCTTCTGAAAATTGTATTGCATTGAGAGGTTTTGCCTCATTAGAATGAGATATAAGGTAATATCCAAGTATTTCTAAAGAAGCAAATATTGTGTGTTTGGCATTTTTAGTGTTAAGGATACAGGAGTCTTGTGTCTTGAAAGTAGCATATTTTGACTTAATTACTAAAGACCAAAATTTTTTTATTTGCTATATAATTTCAGGACTTTCTATTCTGTTCACTTCAAACACACCATTTTCTTTTGGCTTGTATTTAATGACATTGTCTAGCAAAATTAATAACTTTTATGAGAAAGAAGCTGTAGATGACATCTCTTGTTTTCTGCTTTTGTTTAAGTATCATCTCCTTGCCTTACAGTATTTCTGAACTTTTTTTTTCCTGGTGACCCACTCTTCTTTCAATGGTTAATAACATGGGAAGCAGGATAATATCAACACTTAACAGAACAAACATACAAAAAAACCAACAAAAACAATAATAGAAGAGTTCAGAAGAACTTATTAAGTGGAAAACTTACACAAAAATCAAATTGCTACAGTAAAATACAAGGTTGCTCATGTCATTACCTCAGAGTGAATTGTGCCTGGATTGAGTTTAGTTGGGCTACACAAACCATGGACAGCACTGAAATAGAGGAAGATCTAATTTACAAAATGATCTACATATTTAATGCCAAAGGAAAATGAAGATTTATAAACCTAAATGACACCAGAATATCCTTGTATGAAAGTAATAACCTTGTTGAAAAAGGAAGCCCACTCATATCCAGCCTCTAGGAACAGCCTGACACTCTGGGGTTGTGTCAGAAGCTTTTGCTCTGTTCTAAGCCTACTTCTTGATGAGTTACCACAAGCTCTTGAAAGAAAAAAAATATGAAGCCTTATGTATTTACTCCTCTGAAGATACAATAGTCACAGGTTTAAGAAACAAGGTGTGTTATTCTAGTACTATATATAGACAAAGTGTTCTTTGAACATGTATCACTATTTACTACATATTTAAAATATACCAGTCACCAATGGGACCTGAGACTCAGAATAACAATGAATAAGATGAACAAGTGTCCCTTGTCATTACCAACCATACATTCAACACAGAAATTCTTATATCTTAAAATTACTTTCGAGCCGGGCATTGGTGGCGCACGCCTTTAATCCCAGCACTCAGGAGGCAGAGCCAAGCGGATCTCTGTGAGTTCAAGGTCAGCCTGGGCTACCAAGTGAGCTCCAGGAAAGGCGCAAAGCTACACAGAGAAACCCTGTCTCGAAAAAACCAAAAAAAAAAAAAATTACTTTCAAATCTTCCTAATGCAGCACTTGAATTTAATATGGCAGAGCATGTTTATTGTGTGTTTAAAAAACTATAGTTTCCCACCAGGCAGTGGTGGTGCATTCCTCTAACTCCAGCACTAGGCAGACAGAGGCAGGCTGTTGTCTGTGAGTCAGTGGTCAGCCTGGTCTACAGAGTGAATACCATGACAACCAGGACTACACAGAAAAACCCTGCCATGAAAACAAACAAACAAGCAAGCAATACAGCTTCCCATTGGCAGCAGTGGGCTCATTGTTGACACACAGAATAAGAGAAAGTTAGAGTCATGTAGACAGAGATGACGCAGTTTCTTCTCTCTAACATTGAGTAAGAATTGCCTAACTCTACTAGAAATCAATTCATAAGGATAAGCATTATTCTCCAAAACAATGAATATTTTTCAATTATGGTTGATGTCCTGAGACAGATGATTGTCAGAGAAGTGTACTAGGGAACTGGTATTTTCTACTAGTTTGTTATGGAAAAGATCCTGTGGATGTAAATATGAAAAATAAACTCTATAAATTCGTAGGTTTTATGTGAGTTGTAAGCTGCTGTTTACTCTGTGCTGAGAATAATCTCCACACATGTAAAAAGTGATAGGCTGCAGTTTTCAAGCATATATCAGGGGTTTCTGGATGGACTTTTAGGGAATGTAATAGAGAGGATATCCACTTGGCCATTCCAGTTAATGAAGACAGACAGAATAGTGTGTGCTTCACTTCCAGGAAACTATGAAGTAAAATCTGGAAAACACATGGAGTGAATTGCAGACATTGCTCCTATCACAAAGTGTTGGTGCTGCATGGACTACTTGTTCAATTAATACCTGTTGAATAATAAAATCAATTTCAGTTAAAAATGAGTACTCATAAAACTAAGTTTATTTACACTCTTCCCTCATTTCAGTCATGATCCCCTCAAATTTAAGAATGTACTGTAAAGTGGAATTTGGAACATTTCTCAAAAATCCATGAATATTAATACCTCCACTTCATATTGACCTATTCCATTGGTTAGAATTTTATGTACTAATCAAACAAATTACTGTAGTTGGCTACAGTATCAGGGATATATTAATGGAATTTAAAACATTTGTAAAGTCAAAGAAAGTGCTGCAGAATGACATTTTATACAGGGGGGACCTAGAGTAGCTTGTCAAACTGAGAAAACAATTATTTGTTTTACAAAGGTAATTTTGATCATTTTAAACTGAATATTTTATGTGTATGCTATAGCAAGTCCCTTGATGATTTCTAATTGTAAAACACAATTGGATATGTTTAATGAATAGTGTCACTGATTGTACAATTATGGCTATAATCTGAATGATTTGAATATATTCACAGCCTCAAATTAAATAGTCTTCACCAAATCAACCAATCATGAAGCTCATTACATGCAATTTCATTTGATTTAAAAAAAATTTATTGTAGTTCTCTTCCACATGATTCTGAGTGGCATCCCAAACAAATGTTTAGGTGATTGGGCTGTGACAACTCTCTTCTCTAAGATGAGTAAACTTATAAAAAGAAAGAATTGGCCCTCTTCTTTTCCCGAGTATCCAGCATGTGTGCTTCAAACTGTACATTCCATTAAAGAGTTAGTTTCTCAAAAGGGAAGGGCATGATTCAGTCCAGAGTACATGAAACCTAACCTTTCACTTTTTCCCTGTAATTCATGAGGAATGCATCTGCACCCTGAAAGAAACCTTTAAGTGAGCATGAACCCTTATTATATAGTTATCTTCAGAAAAGATTATGGAAGTCAGGGAGGTTAAGAATCATACTCTCAAAAAACTAATTAGCTATGGCATTTATCTTAAAAAGAGCTAAATCAGCATGCCCAATCTTATACACAGAGCCATTCATCAGAGGACAGATGGTCCCCTAAAAGTGAAACTAAACAGTTCTTGAAACATGACAATCCATTTATCTTAATGTGAACATCCTCTAGCAGATATCAAAAAACAACCTAGGCAGATTTACAACTTTTGGAGTATATTCTGCATGCTATTGGCATCCAAGAAAAAATGTTTGAATTTAATAATATGATTCATATTTGTAAATGGCACAGGAAAATGTATCATAAAAGAGCTCAAATATTTTGATTATGTTCAAAACTATATTAGTAGAAAGATAGCATTTATCATCAATATTTCTTTATGGTTTCTATTCTGTTATATGACAAAACTATCCGTAATTCTTTTCTATATATCTCTGTCTGCCCAGACATTTGCAATCTGGCTATCTTTTGTCAGGCTGCATGCTTTCATATTAAACTGAATAAAAATTGTGTACATATTCTATTTTATGTTTTTAATTCATGCACTCATTTTTCATTTATTCGGGAAGCATTTATTGGATGACTGCTCTGAAAACTGCCAGGAAATGAAAATAAAGACATAAATCAATGATCTTTGTTTCTGCCCTTAAGCATCTCTCATCCTAAGAGAGACAGAAACGTGTTATTGTGTAATTATTATATAGTAAAGTAAACGCATAAAAATGTAGTGAGTGAATAATCTGTTAGAAGTATTAATGTATGTTTCCCTCTCTTTATTTCTCAATCTTTCCTTAGTCCTCTCTTTTTCCATCCTTGCTAACCCTTCCCTCATTCTATTCACTGGCTTCTTTTTGGATTCTGAGGTTCAAATATGTACATTCTGAAAAGAAGGAAAAGTACCAAGAATTTGGCAAAAGATGGAGCATTAAACAGAATAAAGAAGGGCAGGACCTAGCTAGAAAAGGATTGTATATATCAAAGAGTAGAAGGCAGTAGAAAGAAGCAAGTGATGAAATCTGAAGGCCGTAGGTCCTTGTGGGTAGCATCCAATCTTACTCTCTCTGGGGGCTGATTCGGACGAACAATAGCTGGGATAATGCCTTCTCTAAACACAGCAAGGTGATTTGACTTCCAAAGGAAAAGGTGTCATTCTGTGTGTCTTGGGTATACGCTGCAGGTAAATAATAAAAATGGGTTATTCTAGACAGATGTTGAGTAATTCATATAAAGTTCTCAATGCAGGCATATGAATCCACTGCACTGGTTTGTTCCTTTCATTTTGCATTCACTCAATAAGCTTTTTAAAACACTCGTTGAAACGTGGACTGAAGAAATTAGACCCAGCAGAATTCCAAATTGCCTTGAATTACCCTATAGAGTTCTCTTCTTCTTTGAATGCAAGAAATAGCATGAATTACCACTTTCAGGCCTATATTACTCTACAGAGCAATAAATTTATACCACTTTGCATGGACATAATCTAATCACAGGGGATAGTATTATCCATCTGGTAGCAGTAGAAGACAGATTTTAAAGACAAGAGTATACCTTTTCTGGCTTAAAAATACAGGTAGTCATAGGCCAAACACGTTGGCAGGTTCTGGTAGCTAACAATGACTCTACTGATAGTGAACAAGGAAATTTGATGAAGATTGCAGCAATCTGAATTAACCAACAATTTATGTGTGCATGAAGACAGATTCCCCACAAGGTTCTGTAAATAAGAATCAAATGTTGTTGACATCTTGATTCTAGTTTTGGTTCAGACTCTAAGAGCAGAGCTGGAGAGTTGTCTCATGTTTTAGGAGCATTGACTTGTTCTGGGATAATGCTTTTGTACATCAGTTTAATAAAATGTTGATTGGACAGTAGCCAAGCAGGAAGTATAGGCAGGGCAAGCAGACGAGGAGCATTCTGGGAAGAGGAAGGGCTGAGTAAAAAGTCGCCAGCCAGACACAGAGGAAGCAAGATGACAAGGCAGAACTGAGAAAAGATACCAAGCCAGGTGGCTAAACATAGATAAGAATTATGGGTTAATTTAAGTGTAAGAGCTAGTCAGTAATAAGCCTGAGCTAATGGTTGAGCAGTTATAATTAATATAAGCTTCTGAGTGATTTTTGTTTGTTTGTTTGTTTGTTTGTTTTTGCTTTTTTGAGACAGGTTTTGGTACCTGACCTGGATCTCACTCTGTAGACGAGGCAGACCTCAAACTCACAGAGATCTGCCTGGCTCTGCCTCCCGAGTGCTGGGATTAAAGGCATGTGCCACCACAGCCCAGCATCTGAGTGATTATTTTATAAGCAGCTAAGGGACCATGCAGCTGGCCAGGACACAGGAAAACTTCAAGCTACATTGATTGATCTTTTAGAGGACCCAGGCTTGATTCCCAGAACCAACACAGCAACTAATAACCATCTGTAATGGTCCCAGTTCCAGTGAATCTGATACTCCTTTGACCTTTACTGGCAGTTCATTCATATGATGCATAGATGCACAGACATACAAGCAAGAAAACATCCATACACATATAATAAAAGTAAATAAGTAAATAGCCCTTATCTAAAAACCTGAGTTAATAAATATAGTTTTAGTTCTCTGTGGTTGCAGCAATTATATAAATTATGAAAAAAGCAACAGAGAAAAATGAATACAAGAATGGATAAAAGTAACAGAAGCAATCTGTAGGACTAAAAATCTAATGGAGAAAGATGGACACTAAAAAGCCTGTACCATCGAAAAAATAAAATATGAGATCTCCTACATAGATTTGCAAGTAGAAGAAGGTTGTAGCCTGAATATACTATGTCACGATTTTGAATTTTAAGTGAAAAATTTCAAGAATTAACATATGTAGCCACGAGATTCTGAGTTTCCCAACTCTAAGAATGGAAAAAATTAACTGCAAGTGTTCTGAAATGAACCGTGGTGAGAATGACAGGTTGAGTGTTTCAGGAGCAGTGTGATAAGGAAAGCGGGAGATGAAATCAGAGAGCTATGACGTCATGTGGTGAACTATTACAGAGACCAGTGTCCAAATTCCTTTTACTGGAAAAGGAATCTGACTAGTGTTTTATGCAAAGGCATGGCATGATATGACTTCGTGTCCAGATTGATAACTGCCGCTGCTGAGAAACAATGAAATGAGTAAGGCAGCAGCTATTGTTGTTTAGTCTTAAGATATAACCCTCAAAGCTCAAGTGCTAAATGCTTCGTTACAGTTAATGGACCCTTTAAGGTCTTTGTCTTTGTTAATAGATTAGTTACTTGATGATGAGATGAGCCCAGATTCTCCCAACAAACTCTCTTTGACATCCGGAAAGGCAGGAGATGAACCTCTTTATTCTGCCATATGCTGCTCCTGGGAAGTGATGTCTCATGATGCACAGGCCATAAACTAATAGGGCCAATTACTGGGCCCATATTTCCACCCTTAATATGATAGTCTCGAGTATTTTATCACAGCTATGGAGTAATTATAAAAATTAAGAAAAACATTAGCTCAGGTTGTGTCTTAAGAAGAGTAGTAAGGTATAAGTCACAGAATTCCACAAATTCCTGTAGCTAAGGGCCAGATGCGATAATGTAGTTCTCAGTAAATTTATTAAGAATAAAAATCCAGATGAATGTAAGCTGCATGAGATCAATGTTTTGTTTTATGTTTTTAAAAGTCTTATTTATTTTATTTTTGCTTATGTGAAAGTGTGTGTTTCTGTATGAGTGAATGCCATGTTTGTATAAATATTCATAGAGGCCTTAAGAAGCTGTGGGCCCTGATGTGACAAGCAGATCTGGGTGCTGGGGACTGAACTCGGGTCCTCTGGGTGAGAAATGCGGGTCTTCCTACTTGAGGTACCGTCTCTCTAGGCCTGCAGTCACTTTCTAGTCTATCTTCTCGATTGAGAAATTTCTAAAGCCCAGAATATAATATTCAACTAATTAACCAATTTTCCAAAAATTGAAGCAACATATGAAGTAATCATTCATTGCAAATCACTCATTCATCACTCTGTCTCCCAAAGTGGATGAACCTGGGATACATGGAAAACAACTAAGCATACATTGCTACTACAGACATGAATACATATTATGATTCCTGGCTCATTTTCAAAATGCCATTTCTCCCATATGGCTGAACAAATATATCTGAAGTCTCTCTAGGGATATAGAAGTCTTTTATTTGTAATTATGAAGAATCAGAAGACAACTGCTTGATACATTGTAAGCATTCAAGAAATTATGTATTTATGTATAAATTTACAAACTAATGGTTTTAGATCTTATCTGAGATTCTTAATTACTTCTGAGGAAGTCGTATGTTCAATAGGTCCTTCTTATACAACTGCTAATAAAGGAAAACTACGTTAATGAAAAATATGGATATAAATGAAGAATTTCCAGCCTGCTTCATCATAGATTTAAAATCCTAGTGCCAAAAGTTGATGCATGTAAAGAATGTGTCAGAAAACTGGGAGAGGGCCTGTTGGATGACTGCAGATGGTAACAAAAATATCCAATCTCTGTCAGTAAAGAAGTTATATCTTAAAGTAGTTAAATAGTACAGTATTTCTCTAGTAACTTTTTATGGCTAGGTTAAACCTAGGGAAGAAAGACAGTTACATGAGTTTATTAAATGCTGGGTTGATTGCATTAAATATGTAAGATTCACTACCAACTTTAAGGTTACTTCCTCATTGTCTTTATATTCCTCTAAATACAATTTTGTGTTCTAAATAGGAGATGTTCCTGATGAGCTTATGTTCGATCAATTGCTCCCCAGCAAGTGGAATTACTTGAGGAGGCTGCAGAAGCATTGGGGGGTAGAGACTCACTGGAAGAAGTGAGACCTGAGGCTTTGTAGCTTGGGACCACTTCCTGTTCCGTCTGCTTTTGGCGTTTGGATGATCCATGAGCAGGCAGCGGTCTGCTTTTGCCACCCTGCGGGCTTCCAGCGTTTCCCTGCCATGATAGAGTCTATCTCTCTGGAGCTATACATCAAAATAAGCTCCGTTTCTCTTAAGTTGCATCATTTTAGCAATGAGAAATTAACATAGACTCTGAGTAAGTACAGACTTTTTTGATAGCGGCAAGTATAGATTTGTGGATAAAAAATGAGAGCTGGCCCCAAACTCTCAAGCACCAGGACAGCAAGGACTAAACAGAGAAAACCTGTCTTGAAAAAGCAAAAATAAAATAGTGAGAGCTAAGGTGTGAGGAGTGGAAGGGGCATCCTCACTACAGGAAATCTTTTTTTTTTTTAAGAAATGCATCAAAGATGAAGTTTGGGAATTTAGCTAAAATTTAAGATTACTGAGTTCTCCTAGAAATAATTAGCATGCTGATTATCTTTATCACCTCATCCTCTGGACCACTAGCTTCCAGTCCACTCTGACTGACCCTTCTAGGCTTCAAGTCATGTTTCTGATAACAGAACTAATTTTATTGTTGACAAAACATCAACACTTTCATGCCATAGCATTAAATCCCATGTCTTTTTCAGAAATTACAAATATTTTCAAGTTGGCCCTTCATTTTTAGAATGATTTTTATATGTTCCTTACTCTATACAGGAGATACCTGGCCCACAAGAAATTCTGACTTGTTTTCTATGCATCTTCTGTAATCTTCTTTAAAATTACTATTTTCTTCTTGACCTTACCATCTTCCAACCATCAATGAGTATCCTGCCAAGACTTCTTTTCTCCATGTCATCTTTTCTAAAAACCAAATTGATGGATACAGTAGCTCCACTATGATATTCCTATGTGGCTTCCTTGTCAGGGTCTGTGAATGCACCGGCCATCTACTGCTCCCTTTCTCCTTAAGAAAAGAAAGCCCTGGGATGTTTATCATATTGCCCCAAAGAGAGAGCTGACAACCCTCCTTTGACGCAGCCTTGTACCTACTTTCTTTCCAATGAATAGAATTTCTGTGAACCGTTTCTGAGTCCAGTCCTATCTTTTTAGATGTAGACATTGCTGTTCTTGTCACTGTAAATAAAGTGATGGATGGAACGTCTTAGAGAATAGTGACAAACTGTACAGAATCCAGAGATGGATAAGACAGGGATTGTTGTCTTCCTTTGTGGAATGAGGCTTTATTGCACTTAATGGAGTATCTGTCCACTGGGCTTTTCAAATGATAGAGAAACAAACCTTCCATTTTGTAAGGCCTGGTGTTTATTGTTTGCTATAAATCGGAAAAGTGATATCTAAACTAAGATCTTCATTTCTCCTCCCTTTGGAGGTTCAGTCATATCACTGTAATGATTGGTTAACATATAACTTACAAATATTTGAGGAAGGAAGCAGAAGAGTATAAGAAGGAATAGGATTTGAATAATAAAGAGCTATTTAAAAAATCACGGGCATGCACCTGGGGACCAATCAGACTTAAGGAAAGGAAGTGAAAAGTCAGCAGATGCCAGCAGTTACAATCTGAGGATTTTCATCTTCCTGAATTTCTTCTGAAAGTCCACTTCACCTTCTGCTTGGTAATAGAGTCCCTTTTCCATCTCCACATTGATGAGAGGTGGTGTCATCCTCCTGCTTCTCCAGAACACATCGCTTAAACTTAAGGAGCAGGTTACATGGAACTAGATCCTTTATAACCTGTTAAAATTAACACCAAGAGAATCTCAACAGAAGAATTTGAGTAAAGTCTTTGCCATCAGTCTATTTATGAAGGAAGAAGTGGACACTACTTTTTCAAGGAAGGATATCAACCATGTGTGTCTGTCTTTACTAACAGATACTACCTGAAGAACTCAAACACTAACAGGGAACCTTCACAGATTGTATCCATCTTTCCATCTTCTAAGCCTATCTCATTGCCTGGCATCAATGTATTTGCTGGAATAAAGGGAAGGGACATGACTCAGGTAGAGAAGAGTGATTGTCTATGTAGATTTAAATATCCTTATCTAATAGACAGGGATCAAACAGACACTATGATGAAAAGGGGCTTACAGAAGTGAATCATTGCTAGGGCCAGTATATCTTGAGGTGACCTATAAGTCATAGACAGAACTGATGTCATTTTCCCTAGATCTTACTTCTATACTTAGGCTCATATGTGCACAAATAATTTCAAAATAATTAACTATTTGTTATTTGTTTTATTATAGCTGCTTAAAAAGTCATCAGTTTGTCTCATAAAGTGATGTATAAATATAGATTAATGTGACACAAAAGACAATCAATTTTGAATCAGGCTTCATTTCTTTCAGAGAGAGAGATTGTTTTATTTTTTTAAATTTTTTAAATCAGAAGATAATATCTCTCTTTGTAGAACTGGATGACCTTGAACTCAAACTCACAGGGATCAGTTCGTCTCTGCCTCTCAGGTGCTGGGAATAAAGCATACACTTCAATGGTGAATACCATGAGTACCAAAGTCATTTATGGCACAAAATCTAAGTAGTACTGGTGAGATTGCTCAGTGGATGAGGGCACTTTCTGCTGAGTGTGGGGACTTATTTGATCTTTGGAAATCATACTGTGGAAGGAGAGGAGCCACAGCTACACATTATCTTCTGCCCTACATACATACTCTTTAAAATGCACATATACATACATTCAAAAGTAAAAAGAATTAATATTTAAGTAACAACAACAAAATCTAATCAGTCTGGCTCTAAGAAGAAATAGAGGATTTATTCCAAGGTAATAACCACCATCCTCACTTCTCATATGTTAGAAATTTCACCTTAACATCATCAAAGCACAGCTTTCTTATCAATGCATGAGGGACTCTAGAGGTGAGGAAGACCCAGGTTACGCCACAATAATCCTGCAGGCACTAGATAAGCGAGCAATGTGTCTATCACAGTGTGCTCGGACTGTTCAATGCATCGTGCCTAGAAATCTGGAGGATGATGCTTCAGAACTTTGGGTATTATTTCACACTTGTGGCTCTAACATGGTAATATCTTATCCTGTATTTCAATTCTAGCATGTAACAGGAAGTTTGACTAAGGGAAATACATTGATATTGGTCATTAACACCCTCTGAGATTTATGTCAAACCTCCTAGTTTAAAGTTTAAATATTTTCCAAGTAGGTTTGCTGTTTTAATCACTTTAAAAGGAACCTTTAGGTGAGAAGAATTCTCAATGAGTAAAGACTTCATGATGCATGCATTAGGACCTAGGTTTGAATTCCCTGAACCAACATAAAAGTCAGACCGGGTAGTGGATGTCAACGGATGGGAGGTAAAGAAGGATGGAAAATCATGGGCCAGGTAGCTGGGGTCCACATAATAGATTAAACAGAGACCTTATTCAAACAAGGCAGAAAACAGGAACCAATACTCAACACTGTCCTCTGCCCTCCACAAGATTAGTATGACATGCCTATACCTGTATTCATACACATATATGAATCTTATGCATGAGTGTACATACACACATAAAAAAGAACTCTTACTTACCATTCAATACTATTTCCACATATTAAGAACTTACTTGATTTGATGCCAGACCACTCCAAAACACATTTATGTTGGTTTTTGTTGCTGTTATTATTGTTGCTTTTTATAACAAGCATTCTGTCCTACACAGAAGTAATTCAAGTATAAGAATGAAAAACCTACCTTCACATTTGGTTACCAATATATCTTTAGACTTAAATCAACCTTCACAATCACACCAGTCATGAACTTCATAGTAATAGAGTAAACACTCATTCATTTGTTTTGTTTTGATTTTTGTCGATCTTTTTATCATTTTTTAGTTAGAGGTGTTTTGCTACTCCTCAAACTTAGAACCTGAATACTTCAAAATAACATGTTATTACAGGTTTGTCTAAAGTTTTCTGATAATTAGATTTATCTAACCACAGATAGTAGCAGTCATCCAAGAAGGAGTGATGTGTTCCTCTGCGTGAATTATTTCAGGAGGGTACAATATACTGTTACTGAACTGTCTTTTATTGGTGTTTTTTCTTTTTTTTTTTTTTACTCCAAACTTTTCTAATTTGTAATGAATAAACCTTTGTGTAGCATCCTCAGTGACTTACTTAGGGTTTCTATGGTTGAGATAAACCACTATGACTAAAAGAAATTTGGGAATGGAATGGTTTGTTTCATCTTAAAACTTCCAGGTCACGTTCCATCAGTGTAGGGAGTCAGGACAGGAACTCAAAGTAGGAACTTGGAGACAGGATTCTTAAGTAAAAACTATGGAGGAACTCCACTTGCTCTTTATGTCTTGTTCAGCTTGCGTTCTTAGGTACCCCACAACCATCTGCCCAGAGATGGCACCTCCCACAGTGGACTGGGCACTCCAACACTGGTCATTTATCAAGAAAATGCCCTAAAGGTTTGTTTACATGCAATTTTATGGAGGCATTTTCTCAAATGAAGGTCCGTTTTCTTAGATAATGTCTATGTATGTGTCAAGTCAAAAAGAACCAACCAGTAGAATTAGTAATATGTGATTACATTGATGCTTAACTTTTGTCCTTTAGTCTTAGAATCCATTCATAAGTCTTGTCTGAAAGTTTTATTATACTGACTCTTTTTTAACAAGTAATACTAATTATTTGACACATTTATTCATTAATCCAACCAATATTTTTCACTCTTATATATACTAAGCTGTGAATGAAGTTCAAGGGATCATGCAATTTATTATAAGAAATATACTTGATATTTAATTATATGGCAGGCAAAATTCGGAATAATATAAAGGAGGTCCAAGAACAAAAATTTTACAGGTTTTTTTTTTTTTTTTTTTTTTGCTGGAGAATCTGGAAATGGTTGATTCAGAGAGTCTAAAGAAACCAGAGGCTGGAACCACAGAGGGAACCCCTGGAGAAGTGAACAAATGTTGTCCTGTGAACTAGATGCACTTCCATAGTCTTGTCTGTGGTTCACAGCCATGTCCAACTGGACACGACATAATCCAGGATGTGTATCTCCTATGTGTCTTGATATAAGCTGGTCAGTTCCAGTTTACTGTGAAATTCAACTATATTGGTGAACATAAATGATTAAGAATTTAAGGATGGACAAAATTGCAGTTTTGAGACATGCTAAGGAAAAGTGAAACCACACTACAAGTTAAAGAGACCAATAGTATGATTATTCTGTGGTGATGGTAATTGAGACAAAATCTGATAAAATTGTAATGCTCTTTTCATAATTCCTCTGTAATATGATCTTGTAGCTCCCCCATAAAACCATACAGCCTAATTGTTCTACCTCAGACTTTGAGCTGATTTTAGTCACCCATTTATACTATAATGAGAAATAATTCATGCCATATAATTTCTAAGTCTTGATCAAATGTACCATTGAAGATTCTGCACTGATATTACATTTTTGCTCTATAGATGTTTACTTTGTTACCCCAGTCATGTGAAGATGCCGTGAGTAACAACACCATCTGAACAAAGATTTCAAATTATCCCAGACGATGTAGGTGAAGAAACCCTTTTGAAATGGTGTTTTAGTGCTTAACAGTTCAAACCTCACTGACACACTGCACTGA
Source organism: Peromyscus nudipes (assembly GCA_902168325.1). Taxonomy (NCBI): domain Eukaryota; kingdom Metazoa; phylum Chordata; class Mammalia; order Rodentia; family Cricetidae; genus Peromyscus; species Peromyscus nudipes. The sequence goes on along the minus strand of CABHPH010148752.1, from coordinate 24,363 downwards.
AAACAAACCTTTCTCTCATCATTTGAATCTTGCAAACCATGCCACAAATATTCTAGATAGTGAAAGACTATTTAAATTGTGTGACCATCTGCATTTCCAATTCACAGAATTAGGGTGGATGACAAAAATGTTAAATTATTTCAGGGTGTCTTTGTATGGTGTCACAGTATTTGAAATAAGCAGTTATGAGATGATTTACTAGCCCTGTTTACATTATATCTTCACCTAATTCATGGAGATTAAAACATTGTCTGAGATTTACTTAAAAGTTAAAATCATTTATTAATAATAAATCCAACCTGTTGGAAATTATATCATCATATCTAGTTCTGATCTTCCTTGACTATGGAATACTAAGTCGATTCGTTACTCCTTAAGTATTACCACTTACTTGCTTTAGCTAGTATGTTCTACTGAATTGAACAAAACAATAGGGAAAGACTCTGTTTATCTTTCCCATGAATTCCTTCTCCTTGGATGCTGAGTCTGGAATCAGGTATTATTACCGAATATTGACATGAATGACAGCAGCCCTGGAGAGTCATTCAACATACCGAGGATTTGTTATAAACAAGAAATTAACTATTATGCATTGAGCGTCTGAGTCTGGGGGATGTTTGTCACCATAGATTAGTCTTTTTTGTACTGACTTGTCATACAGGGAATGCAGAAGGAGGACTTGGTTTCCATAACAAGTGAGTTGGAATCACATTTGCTGTTTTGTTTTCTTTTAATTGCATGGAAATTGGCTCCTGGGTGAGTCCACTGATGAATTCCCTGACAATTGTTTCTTTAGTTTTTCTGTTATAAAATTGTTCACAATATTTATTTTAAAGTTACTATACAGTAAAAATATAATCTGAGCATTACTTAGATGATATTGAATGTGAAGCAAATACAGATGTTGATATAGAAATAAACATGAAATTTTTCTGAGAATGCATATAACTCCTTGGAGATCATTATCTATGAACATGATTGCAATACTGTGTGGTAAAATGCATGCCATAAAATGTTGATAAAAACAATGTCATGTTTGTGAAGTATGTCCAGAGGCTCTAGGAGTGTGACTATGAAAAGTGAAAAAGATAATAAATCAAGCCTATAAGATAAATGGGTCACCTCTGGCCATGTGAAGGTTCTTCCATGCCGAGTTACAGTGTGAACACATCAAAGTGTGTGAATGGGTAGCAGACAAGTACTCAGCTGGACTACAACTCAGAACACAAAAAGTAGAGTTGAAATAAGAGCATGAGTTTCTCTTCTCATTGCGATGACAAACCACACGACAAAAATCAGCTTAGAGAAGGAGAGATGTTATGTACGTCTCCATCAACTGTCAAGAAGCTTTCTGGATGAGGGGCTAAGACTGCACTTATCTAGGGGTGTAAGGAAAAATATTTAAAGTGTTGTTAGGTTTGCACTGGTTTAGAAAAAGTGGTGGGTAGTTGGCTTGGTTTCCAGTACTGAGGATGATTTCTCTCTTGCGGATCAGGTGTTAAGTACAATTAGAGAGCTGTTTAAAAAAAAAAAAAAAACAGAAAGAAAAAAGTTTACTTGGGTGAGGGTACTGTCCATAATAGCAAGGAGGTCACCGTGCCCAGAGCCTGAGGAGACTGCTTTCATTACCTCAACAGTCAGGAAATAAGAGGAATGAGTGACAATGCTGGCCTCTCTTCCCCACTTTATTTAGTGCTGGAATCCAGCTCCTGGACCACTTCAATCCATAGTCTGGGCAGGGTTTACCAGTTGTCTTTATCTCACTGAGACAATTTTTCATAGACATGCCCCAAGGTTTTTTTTTTCCCTACTAGATGATTCCATATCCTGTTAAATTGCAGTCAATAATAATTATTTATTGGTCAGAAATTCTGTTTGAATATTATATCAATATACAGAAAATTTAAAGGCCAATGGCATTGAATACAATTTCATTTTGTTGGGAGGGGTTCCAGTTATAGATGTATTTGAACAAGAAAACTATGGTAAACCTGTTATATTTGAGGATGAAGTCACAAGAAAGGAAAACAATAATTACATTTTTAATATTGTCACAGTAACAAGCATTTAAGATCTGAAGAAAATAGAACTCAAAATTAAGAAACAAGACAGAAAAACACCTCTAGCTGTTCTTGAAAAAAAATGTAACAATTTGTATTAGAAAGGTTTTTGTCGGTATGGGAAAAATTGGGAAAATGGAAAGGAAGTTTCATTTTGGCTCACACGTGTACAGGTTTCTATGGTTGTGGGACTGTGTTAAGGCTTTGCGATGAAGAAAGAATAGAGGAGTAGGGTAACTCACCTTATGGAAGCCATGAATAAGAGTAAGAGTATGACCAATAGGCTGAGGATAATGTTTGTCTTTCTAAATGTGACCTACTTCCTCCAGTTAGGCCACATTTCTACCCACTCTCTCCTAATGATTCTGTCAAACTATGACTCAACCAAAGGATTAGATCATTTGATCTGCTGATTATATCAGAGCCCTCAGGATCTGTTAATTTCCCCAAAGGTCATCAGCTGGCAGGTGTTAACAAGCCTTTAACACATGACCCATGAGCTTTGAAAGCACATAGTATCTAAACTTTCATGTAATTCTTAAAACTAATACACTGGTATTATATGTCATTGATTAGTCACCACATATTCTTTTTTCTATTGATTTATAATCTAGTGGGGGTTTTTTTGCCTACTATTCTGTATTAGATGAGGTTCTCCATAGAGACAGATCAATAGACTATATAATGAGATAGATGAGGGGGGATTTATTAGGAGAATCGGATCAGGTACTTAAGGATAGTAAGATGCTCCGTGTGGGTCATCTAAAAGCTTGAGAACCTCAGATAATGACAGTCTGGTTCCATGCCAATCGAAAGCCTCAGAACACACAAAGCCAAGTAAGTATTTCTCTATATAAGGCAAAAAACCCCTGAAGCTCAGGCTGGTGGTGAAAGACACAAACCTCAGAAGATGGTTCTTCAGGTCCTACAGTTCTGAATTCCAGAATCAAGCAAAGGATAGACCAACTTCAGAAATCATAGGTGGAGAAGCAGGCTTCACATCTTTATACACATTGTAGTATTTTGCAGTGGTACAATATATACAATATATACCAAGAAACTGTACAATTTAAACAGTGATTTCATATTCCCAACCTTCAGAATGTATGGTTTTACCACATGTTGTGTTTTAATGTTGTTTAACAGTTTTTGATGATGAATATATAAACCAGTATATTTTGAACTAGAAGCATTTTCCAGAGTCCCTTATCGCTTGTTACCTGATGAGGCTGTGCTGAAGAAAGAGAAGGAAACAGAAGGCATCGCCTGGCTCTCCTGTGGGCCTTGACCATGCCCTGTGTCAGAACGATATGGCTATTGCCGCTGCAGAGTCGGGTTGTGTTGCCTGAGAGACCATGTGTTTCTATTATCTTATCATACAATGTACTCTTCTAAGGAAATGGCGTATTCATCTTCATTTTCATTCACAAAGTCGTTAATGTACAATAGCACTGAACAATCAACAAGTGACTGTATTTTCATCACACTGTAGATGCTAATTTAATCATTTAGGGAGTAAATTCATTAGCCTGACAGACTGAAGGCCATTGTTTAAGTTTCAAAATATTGTCAAATTATTTACTTAAAAAACATTTGTCTTGGAAGATGAATTTGGTTGAGAATTTCTTTTTAAAAATATTCAAAATGAAATCCAAAGTCAGTCTTTTCATAGGCATCAGCCTGGAATCATGAGAAGTCCAAGAGACAAATGTGTTAAACCCCATTTTTAATGTTTTATTATCTCTGTATTAGTGATAAATCATTTAAAATGTATAGTTCTAAATTTTTATTTTAAATGATAAATAATAAAAATTGAAAACAGGAAATAAAAAAAATTCCTTTCCTATGTCTATTAAGTATACAAAATACTACAAAGCCTGAAATTTTTTGAAATACCATTTCTGAGGCAAGCTTCATCTCTGTTAGGGCTTTGCTCTGTTATTATTTAATAAAGACAAACAACATTTTTGTATTAGATACATATGAAGTCTAATTTACTTATTTTCAGTTCAACCATTTTAACACTGAGTCAACAAAAGCCCCAGATTTTTAAAACAGAGTAAAAATGTTTGAATGATACAAAGATCATATAACTCTTCAATGAGAAATATAAATATAACAGTACAAAACTGGACCATAGGCAATCAGAAGATTATAATATCGTTGAAGTCATGTAAAGGGACATTTATTTAGTTCTGTTTTTTTAAGACAAATTCTGTACATTTTTAAAATTATGAATTTTAATAAATAGAAAATTGCTATTCACATTGCCATATGTTTTGTAGTATTTTCTGCTATATCATGAAAATGAAAAAATGTAGCCTTCAAAATCAGACACTGTATTTTTTAAAATATATTTTATTCCTTTTATATATATACATATATATTTGTGAACAAACACATGCGTGCATGTGTAAGCATGTGCACATGTGCATGAGCACACACACACACACACACACAAATATATAAATACAAGCAGTTTGGTTCCTATAATTCTATTTGTATGTGTATTTAAGGTGTGACCACTCTCTATGGGATATCAAATTATATGTGGTAGTCTTCCCCGAGAAAACTATTCTTCCCACTCTCAGTATTGCTTAGTTGCTTATGGTTCTTTGTGTAGGATTGTGACCTCTGACCTATCACCCTTCCATGTTAGCAGGCCTGCAGGTATCTGCTGTTCAGGTCTTGTTCAGACAGCCATGTTGATGAGAACTCATGGATGCAGCTTCTTTGATACTTCTAGGAAGAAAATCTCACAGCATGCTTCTTGTTCATCTGGGTCTTATAATCTTTCCATGCCCCTTCCATTGCACTCTCTGAGCCTTAGATGTATGAGTTGCATTATAGTTGTATCAATTGTGTTGGAGAACCACACAATCTCTTGTTTTTTGCATTTTGATCACTTATGGTTTTCTGAAATGGTCTCCTTCTGTTGCAAAGAAAACTTTCTTTGATGAGGGGTAAGAATAATACTGATCTATGGGTATAAAGATAAATATTTAGAATGTAGTTAAGTATTATGCTAGATAGTAAAGTGATAGTTATAGATTCTCCTACAAAATCCATGACTTCTTTAACCCCAGGTAGTTGTTCAACCATATGGTACCAGGCATGATTTCCCACTTGCTGTGTAACTTTAAGTCTAATTAGAGAGCTCTTGGTTACCATCAAGTTATGCATACCACTGTTTCACCCTTAGGGATATTGTACCATGATGGCCACTGTTGTGGTAGCACTATTGATTGCTTCCTTCCCTTGGAAGCTTTTTGGCAACTTCTGGTATCAAGAATGTTAGTCCTTAGGAAAGTAGATTTCAGATAATATCCAGCTGAGATCCTCTGCGTCCTGTCTGTGCCTGTTGTCTTCAACAACATGGACTTAATCTCCATCTATGGGAGACAATGTATGTTTCAGGTGTCTCTTGGACAAAAAGAAGTCTTATTATGCCTGGTGTTAGGTCTTTGTTATGACTCTTCCTATAGTAAGAGAATTTCCCTGAAACCACATATGTAAATGCACACACAGACTTATATATAATTTTAGGTCAATAGACAATAATGTGATTCCTTGTGACTTTTCAGGTATCCATACTGATATTTGCCATGCTCTCCACTTCTGTACTTATATCCCTTCTACCCCCCTAATTAGATGCCCCTGTCTTTCCCACTCACCCTTTCAAATTTCTGTTCCTTTTGGATATTTTTTAAGTATTAAATAATAGTTGCTAATGAATTGTTCAATAAATATGTGTCTTAGCCATCAGAGAAACCCTGACTATTCCTGGTCCCTTCTTCAGGGAGAATATAATCATAAAAACAATTATGTCTGAGAAACACATTGCTTAAGTTTTTCCCAGTCAACAGTCACAGTCTAGTACATGGCAGCATATTTTTATTCAACATAAATTAAAAATAGAATATTTTAATGGTTATTATGCTCAAGTGTTGTTAAGTAGTCAATGTAGGCAATGTGGTGAGAACCTCTGCTCTCTTAAAGGCAATGTGTGTAGCCATGTTTGGTGAATATGTATACACTCTGTGCTTGTTTAAGCTCAGAAACTGTATTTTAATAATGTATTACTAAGTTAAAATTCATATATAGCATGCACTTCAATTTGGAACTTATACATACTTGAATGTGTTCTGAATATTTGTATTGAAGTATCTCTGGGATAAACAATCAGAATGTTTCAAAGCTTCATTCTGTCAGATTGTTACTAGATGTCTACTGAAACCACTGGCCTCCATGTAAAATAGTTATTATTTGATATAAAAATGATGTTGATATGGTAGCAATAATCCTATCTTCAAAACAAAAGTCTCAACTTGTAGAGTTTTTAGGGCAAAGTATGGTGACTGGTATGGATCATAGTGCTTATTTTGTAACCTAGCTACAGCCTTTAAATTAGTTTCTAAATAATTTACTTTCCTGGCTCATGAGTAAGCAACACTTCTAGGAGTTTTTATGCAAATAGTGTTCATTAAGTTTGTATATGTTTTAATAAACAAGAATGAAATAAAATAATCAATACTGTTATCCATTTTAAACAAATAAAGACTTCTTGTGTGAAAATTAGAGAAACATAGTTCAATAAATATCAGATCTATGGAACTCCCCAATGAGGAATTTTATCTTTTTGTAGTCTGAAGTACATTATCCATGTTTGGAGAGAACCTCTGTAAACAAACAAGTAATAAATGAATATGTTTAAATATTTCCTTAATCATTATGTAATAAAGAAATAGAACAAGTGTGATAACCTTAAAACTACATTTCAACTTACTTTTTTGAAGTCTTAGAGGAAGTTAATTTTAAGGAGACGGCTGTCATATAAGCATGTGGAACACATTTAACTTCTATTATCTGATTTATCATTTTATTTGGCTGTGTGTAATACAACAAAAAATACTAAAATGTCATAAAAGAAGTCTTACTAACATATGAAGATTTTCTCCATCTACTGAAATGAAAAAGACAAAAATGTGGAAGTATTTAAAGTGATTGTAAAATTTTATCTCAGCTACTGAAGATATTTTAACTAGCAAGATTCCATTGATCTACTATAAAGCTTTGTCAACTAAAGCTTTTTTCTTCAAATTGATTCTCCATTTTCTCTTCTCATTTTCTCAACCATGCACAGCAGGAATCACTGTCTACAGACAGAAAACAGGATCTAGCTGTAGGCATACGTATAAAACAAAGAAGCCCCGATTAAAGGAAAAAAAAAAAGACTGCTGATCCTATTTGAACTTAAAATCATTGATCTTGTCAATCAGTTACAAACACAGAACTCCATTTAATTCTGTAATGAGCATCAATGGTATAGGAGCATGACTGACCATTTTAAAAGTTAAAAAAAATTCTGCAAGATAAAGGTATATTGCTAATTTTTTTTCTACAACCTAACGTCTGTTAGGGTGTGTTCTATTTACAGACGTGAAGTCTAGAGTCTCTTAGAATTGGCACCTCCAGGGGTCAGTGTAGAGCTCAAACCCATGTGTGTTAACAGGGGACAACTTCAGCATGGAGCTTTCAAGTCTACTCTGTTTCCTCTAGAAAAAGAGAAGAGCATTAAAATACATAAAAATAAAGGAGAAGAAAAGTGATGAAAGATACTAAGTGGCTGAGCTGGAAGATCATTTTTTCTTTTTTTTTTGTAGCACTGCTCAATATAGACAAGTCAAGGAAATGAATAACGTGAAGGCATCACAGTCATTATTATTTGCCCTGCAGAACAAACATAGATGTTTTTGGGTGCACCTAACACCATGCAACTGCCTCTTACCTTCACCTATATCCATGTCCTGGAACTCATCAAAAATTGACACTCTGCCAAGCCTTTCCTTCAGTTACTGGAAGCATTTTTTTTTTAAATTTCTCTTTTAGCAGGCTAAGTAGCATTGGAACTTACTTTTATTGTAAGCAGAAAGGGCTATGGGCTTATTGAAGATGATATGCATCATTCCTACAGGAAGAACATGCATGAAGTCTGGAGTGAGTACTCTCCTATGCTTTCCCATAAAGCCTGAATGTGAAATTCTGAATCTGGTTAACCTCAGGGTGGGTGGTCATCACCGGCAATCTACATTAGACACCAGTCGTGTTCCACCCCAGCTACTGCAGTTCGTGCTTCATTCTTCCTGAACAGCTTACTTCACAATGAAATCACTCATAACTTTCTTTATTTTTACTTAACGTAATACAGAGATGATTTGTGCTAATGAAGGAACATTTAAAAAGCAGAAATATTCCATCAGAACATAGTTAATTCTATATTTTACTTATTTGAACTATGACATTGTGAATATTACCAGTATCATAATCATAAATACTTTGTATACAAGGTAGTTTAAAATCTCAAATCAAATATGCATTCTTATAAAACAACCTCTTTAATATAGGTTTTTGTTTTCACACAGTGGCAATTCAAAAGTAATTTATATTGATGTCTCATTTTATGAATGAAAATAAAATGCAAAATAAGTTCATTTTGTATAAGCCACTTATGATTATTCATCATTCAGTAGGGGAAAAAAGTAACATGATAAATTAAATACTAAATTAAATAAAATTAATATCTTAACATTAAAATAATATAAGTTGAAGCTAAAATCATCAGAAAAGTTTAGTAAGCTTGATTTTCCAGCATTAAATAAGAGAAAATTTCATGAATAATTTTGGACTTATTAGTTTCTACAATCTCCTTCAAGAAATAATGTGCAAAAGCCAAGAACAAAAATAAATGTTTTCACTGAGGTTAATTTTAAAAAATATTCATTTGTTCAATTCTTACTAGATGTCATTTACTTAATATAACAAAGTTTGTGTTTTGCTGGAGAAAATATCAGCATTCTTATTATATATGAGGAAAGATATAGGCCTTAGGAAAACATTGGATTAAACAAATAAATTGAACAATTAAAAAAAAAACAGACATTCCCTTCCCTTTTTCCTCTTAGTTAAACTTTATTTTCACTAATCCAAAATGCCTTATTATTGACACCCCCAGGAATAGTAATTGCACATGTTAATTTTAATAGCTCTAGTATTTTTTGGACAGAAGAAACACACACACACACACACACACACACACACACACAAGTTTTGTAGTCATCTAAAATAATGAATGTGTTTTAATGCTTTTTAAATATCAGTATCCATAGTGAATCCTACATGCACGGCTTTGGACTATCAGATATTTACATAAACATTGTCAAAATATGCAATATTAGAAAGAAGAAAAGACCAAGAAGGGAAAAATTGCAAAGTCCAGAAATATGTAGATACCTGAAGATGGATACAAAAGCTTGATAATCAAAGTAAGACTGTCATTAGAAAGAATTAACTACATAAAACACAGAAAATTAGAATCAACAAAATTTAAATAAATAAAATATGAAAGCAAAGAACAAAACTGGAGTTCGAAGACATGCTAAATTGAAAGGGGAATGAGAATTTGAATATAGAAACTGTGGTCTCCACTGTGTTGATAACTGGGACTGACTCTATGCAGTGTCCAATAGTGATCTACATATTTTACCAGTGAAGAATCTGATGACATAATCTTTTCTGGACTGTGGAAAAAAAAAAAAAAACAGTAGCTAAGATGAGAGACATCACACCAAGGGGCAAAATTGAAAGATTAGCAAGAACCTGTAAAAAGAGCATCATGATGGCTAAACCACAGGACGGGACGAGGCATTCTGAGGGCACTAAGGACAATTTCTATATAATTTCAAAGAGAGACATAGCAAGAGGTAGCCTGTTTCCTGGGCCAGATTGTGTAACATTAGCAGATGACTTTGGAAGGACCGAGCGACTATTTTGCTTCTGTTTTCTCAATCAGGATAAAAATGATATTCAAACCAGAGAGGTAGGACAAACAAGGAAATCCAACACTGACAAGCAAGAGATAGTAAGAAAGCACTTAGCTGCTCAATGAGGTCACATTACCAGGCAGAGATGCATTACCTCCCTCAGGACTGACATCGTGTGTGACTGGATGTCAGCGTCTGCCTCACTTAGCAAATGTATCTGTTCTCTGGGGCTGCAGTGGCTCTCCAGGCCAGGCTCTCGTCTTTCCTATTGAGAACTGTTTTCAAGTCCATTATTCATTCTACCTGGCTCTACCTCTCTTTTCATTAAGATTAGGCTCCACACAACTTCTGCAGTGAATTTTCCAAGAAGACCATGTGCATGGCCATCTACCTCTTATTTATAAAGAACATGCTTCTCAGGATGTTTCAAGTGGGCCTCTTCATTGTAGCATCAGAGAGGCCCTTCTAGCATCTTCTCTTAGTATTTGATGTCATATCCTAGAGCGCTGGACCTGGCTAAGCTGCTCTTCCATTCAGTGGTCCCATGTGTTCCTGTCCATTGCAGCATTCTGCCTTTGCTGGCTTTCCTAAGCTTGGATGCTTCTGATACTTTGTTCATGGTAACTCTCCTTAGTAATTGTTCTTTGAATCAAAGTAGCAAAATTTTGTGTACTATGAATCTTCCTGTTTTATTTTTCAAAGTAATTGAATATTATGTATGTATATTCAAATACTGTGAGCCTAATATCCTGCTGAGTTAAATGTAATTGTTATGAAATAACAGCATAAATGCAACTTTTAAATATTCTTAATTTATAAAATTATATTTAATATTTTACGAATAAGATTTCCCTTTAAAAAAAAACTTAAGAATTGCATAGATTTAAGGGTGTAAGAAATACCTTCTTGTTCACTTCTGTTTTCTTTGTATGCTAGACCCTGAAACTGGAGTGAATCAACCTTGTACATGTCTCTGTTGTGTACATACACGCATATATCTGTATATATGTTTAAGTCCACATACCAACTTACGCAAATCATCTCATTCATTTTAAAGTGACAAAATATTCCTTAGAGATGATCACAGCACAATATCGGAACAGAATGAGTATGAGCAAGGGGAAGATTGTTACTCACACAGTGAACCATGATGTGTCAAATTCATCATGAGGCTTATGTGTAAGCAGGAGAATGTTGTGGGCTACTTTAATCAGTTTTGTTTTTAGCCAATCCCAATTTTCCTGAAGCTTTCACTATGTAAGTTCCTGTCTTTCCTGAGAGTGGCTCTAGCATTTCAGGGATGTTTAAATATGTTTCCCACTAACTTTAGACTAAGTGTTACAAAGCATGGAAGTCCAATATGCAAGACCTCCTAAAGAGAGAGCAACTCTTTTGCCAATTCATGATTTGCATTTGCATTCTGACTTATCTAAGAGGACATGCTTAAAACTTCATCCTGAGTGGAAAAAAACAACAACATGGGACTAACTTAATCGTGGTGGTCATATACTCTTATTAACCAGTGGGTATCCACCAATAAAAGTGTCTCTAAATGTACTTTGGTCTTACATTGGTTTTCATTTATATATCTCAGGGGGAAAAAACAGAAAAACAAACAAACAAACAAACAAAACCCCCACAAAAACCTTACTGGATAAATATCTATTAAGGAGATACATGTGATGATGAGGCCAACCTCTGAAAGAATTGTAATTTGAAGTTATCCTGGCACGGCATAATAATGAAAGCAACAAGAACGCCACAGAAATCAAAGTTCATAAGCAGCTCAGGGGGGCAGCGTTCAGGAATGCAGACAGCTGCTTTTCTGCGCAGTCATCAGCATGTGATCCATGGTAGATGACAGTGATATTGGTGTCTGGTCTGTGAGTGGTCTGCCCCGCCATCAGCATGTGATCCACCGTAGATTACATTGACTTTACTGTCGAGTCTGTGAGTGGTACTGATTTCATACTGTTCAGAAAGTAGACTCCACTGGAAGGCGGCCTCTCATTTCACACACTCCATTTCAGCAGGAACATTTACAGACTGAAACACGTTCTGTGAATGATGAGTACTAAGAAGGATCTCACAAGCACAGTCAAAGACAAATAGCAGAAATAAATGGGTATATGTCTCCTTAGATGGGAAGAGAAAATGCACAAATAATGCACATGTCTCTGAATGTTTGAAAATCTGTCTTTAATGCAGAAATTGATGCTATCTGCAGTGGTCTGGATTAGCCGATGCAAACTACAGCCATACAACTAAGCTCGCTATACAGAATGTTAGCACACAGAAGTTTGTTGAAATGAAAACCAAAACAAAACAGAACAAAAAATGAAAGACATTGTGTAAAGCAGTAATTTTTCATCTTACAAGAGGAGACCACTTCATCCATGGTGGCAGTTCATTCACTGTCAACTTGAGTGGCTTCAGAATCATCTCAGAGGAGCATCTCTGAGTTTATCCATTAGAATTTATCCAGAGATTCACTGAGGAAGGTGGATCCACAGGGAACTGGGTGGTACCATCCCATCAGTTGGTTTCCTATACTGATTAAAACTGAAAAAGCCAGCCTGGGCTACCAAGTGAGCTCCAGGAAAGGCGCAAAGCTACACAGAGAAACCCTGTCTCGAAAAAAAAAAAAAAAACTGAAAAAACAAAAAAAAAAAAAAAACCTGAAAAAGCAAAAGGTATACCAGTGTTCATCCTTCTCTAATTCACTAGTGCTGGAGCTACCTGGTGCCAGTCTCATGCCCTTACCTCCGCAATACAGACAGTCCTACCACCACACCACAACAAAGGAATACCCAAACCGTTAGCTAAACTAAATCCTTCTGTCAGTTGCTCTTGTCATGTATTAGGTCACAACACTGAGAAAAGTAAACACGTTTTGTAGTTAGAGTCTTGTGTTGATTCTTAGCTGATCTAAGTGACTTTCAATAACTGTCAAGACTTTTCTAAAATTAGAGTCATTGAAACAGCTGATGTGAACAGTTTACAATATGCTTTTCCTATACTCCTTAAGTCTATGATATGAAACATTTTATTTAGTCATAACAACCACCTTGTCTGCTGGGTCAGATTTTTATTATCCCTAAGGCTTAGAAGGACAAGATACTTTGTCTCTAAGCTTGCATGCAAGTCTTGGTAACCAAAGTCCCCTACTTCTGTGTCACTGCTTCTAAACTTCATGATGTCCATAACTGGAACACACATTTTATTTTAAAATACATCACCTTTGAACAGGTTGAGATGAGTGACTGCTAGTGAGTGCATTCTGTCCTTTAATGAGTACCAGTGCTATTTTTGGTGGATGTTTATTAAGTGTCTGCACATCATTGGGTGTTCTAAGAATAACAGCTGCAGGTGCTCTTGAGTTAGAGACCATAACTGTTTCTGTGACCCTTACAGTCTGTTTCTGAAAAGGGTTCTCCTATATTAACTCAATTTTTTCTGTGTCTAGCTTGCACACAGTAGTAGTTTAGAAATAAATTCCAGAAGGAATACATGCTACAAAGAGGTGATGGTTTTAAATTATTCTCTGTCAATTATAAGCTACATTGCCTTGGGCTAGATCATAATCTATCTAGGTATAATTTTCTTCACCTACAGAAATATGAGAATAGTAACAACATTTAGAACTATAACATGGATGAACTAATTCAGAGTTGCAGTGACGATCCCATAAGGAAACACACAGAAGGTTCTTAGGGCAGTAAATGACACATGGTAAATGCTAGATAAATGTTAGGAATTCATGTGATGATGAAGGGGATGACATCTGCCAATGTGATGCTCTGGATACATAAGAAGCTGCAAACATATGTGCACCCATGCACAGCACAAATCACCACAATAAACATCAGTGTGCTTACATTTCTGCAGTGCAGTTAACAGAATTTTAGTATTGCAATCATTTCTTAAAAGTATTATAACCAAAATGTGTAGTTCTCAGTATTGAATGTTTTTTCATAAATCATTAAAAATTCTCATCCTCACTGCCAACAGCTGCTCAGCAGTCATTCACTGGCCTGGCAGCTTGAAGGTCGAGAGTGCAGTGTCTTAGGTGCCCAGCACTTGAGCATTTAGGCCCTAGGTCAGTCAATTTAAGACTACAGAGATTTGTTCTTTCCTTTGAGACAAGACACAGCAGGCTCTTATCAAGCAGTTATCCCCAGGGAACAAAACTTCCTCCAGGACAAGCTAGCCAACCACATCAAAAAGGGCAAGTGAGGAACAGTCCCCTACGTCTCATGTGTGAACACTTAGAGTTATGAAAAGGCCTTCAGAGAGTCATGATAAATAAGTGGAAAATAACACAAGGAGGGTGTGTGGGATGATTTAGCAGACAGCTGGGCCACTGTGGTTGGTCGTCAGAATCTTGAGTGGTTTCTTAAACCTTATGGCCAAAGCAGCAAAGAATTGTGAGGAAAGACAATGGCCTTGGGAAGGTCATTTTCTCAGCTGTATACTGGCAGTGTCAAGGATTTCAGACGTGAAGCTTTGGTTATCCATTTGTATGCAAGGAAGAAACAGAGACAAAAGCCCAGGCCTCCTTCCCTTACTCAATACCCCAGACATTTAAGGTTTAAGGAAAAGTGGCAGTAGGTTCAACATTTAAGATGTTACTTTGTTCTCTGTATGACTTTAAATTTGTTTATTAGCATCTTGAATCACTTTTTCAATGAACCATTTTATTTGGACTTATACAAGATTAGAATAATTTAAACAAAACAGATCTGACATTTGTTTGAACTACACTTTTCAATAAATTAATTAAAAGCAAACCACAAATACAGTGTAACTAGATATGAGTCAAGGCTTTGTAAACTATTAAGGGGACTTCTTCAAAGTATGTGTTAAGAAGAAATGGTAAGAAACACCTGGAAATGAGGATGTGTTTATACTACATGTTAATTTTTTTCTCTAGGATGTAAACAAAGGGAAAATTATAAAATATCCTATGTATATTATTTCTCCTAACCTCAAAGTTTAAATAATTTACATGTGCTAACTCTTTTGCTGAATGTAAATCTATTACAGAAGTTAAAAAGTCCAGACAATATTAGACATATGAGAGAGTTCATAAAATGGAAAGCTGAGAAGAGAGTTCAGCTTTCTTGCGGTGATCATTAAAATAACAAAACACAGGACTTTTAGATACTTATAATATTGGAAAATAGAAGTAATTTCAATCATGTTCTGCCTGTGTGGTTTTGTGCTAGTATGTGGACCATTGCATATTATTTTAGCCCTAATGAAGTAGACCTGGTCACCACCATGCTGTACTTCTGCTGCCATGCTGATGAGGAGTAGACATGCATGTGCTTCCCTTTCATTGCTATACACATGTAGTTTCCTCTAGCTGCCATATGTGACTCTCCTGCTATTTTATGTGAGATAACTAAAGCTGCATTTCTTCCATTCCAGGATGGAGCTTGTGGTCTGTGAACTAACAGATCACAGAACTAACAGATCAGATATACAATTAACTGTGCCAAAGGTGGAGGCAAGCAGGGGCCCATGAGAAGTGTGAGAGTCCAGAAGAAAATACAGTCAGTCATTCTAATCGGCCTCTTTTATAGACAAGGAAATGTGGTCAAGAGTAAGTGCTTAGTTTAAGGTCATGCTGTTTATTAAAAACACAGGAAGACTGGAAGGTAGGTGTCGATGTACTGTGCAACCCAATAAAGCTTATCTGGGGATCAGAGGACAGAGCCAGCCACTAGATTAGACATAGAGGCCAGACAGTGGTGGCCTTAATCCTATCACTTTTGAGGCAGAGATCCGTCTGGATCTCCTGAGTTCAAGACCACACTGGAAACAGAGCCTTGCCATGGTGGTGCAAGCCTTTAATTCCAGCACTAGGAAGGAAGTAAGATGGCAGGGCACAGAAAAGTATATAAGGCACGAGTAAACAGTAAGTTTCGCTCTTGAGACAGGATTTCCTAGAGGTAAGAGCATGGCTGGCTTGTTCTGTTTCTCTGATCTTTCAGCTTTCAACCCAATATCTGGCTGCAGGGTTTTTATTAATAAGACCTTTTAAGATTTGTGTTACAAGGTAAATCTTGTGAAGGGATCTTTTGGATTTCAATTTTATTCCCCCTTTTGGGAGCTTAAATAACTTTAATTGTTATTGGACATCAGAATGTTTAATGCAAGAACATAAAATATACTGAAAGTCTTTCTGAAAAATGATGTACACAAAGAATGAATTAAACTTTTCATTGAGTAAATATTGCTTTACAACATTCTAATGCCATTATCCTTAATTTGGTTCATTTCACAAAGGACTATAAAATTCAAAATTGTCATTTGAGCAAAATAAAAATCTCCTTCAGAGAGGTCATGACGAGAGGACTATTTTTGTTGTCCACATAAGATCTGAAATTTTACTCAGACTCATGAGAACAGTGGTTGCTAATCTTTTGCAAACTTTGCCATTCTGCACATGAGATTCTTTCATTACCTGAACAGTGATTAGAGCAAATTTAAAATAGATGTATTGCATGATTAACTCTGTATCAATTTCAAGTTAGAATGCATCTCCAAACATGTGAAAATAATAAATGTATCTATTAATCTTTCACTCAATCTTTAAAGGATGTCTGATCTCTGTGTAGCCATTAGGCAGCATTGACTAACAAAACATGCTTCTAGATGTATTTTTTCTGCAATATATGTTACATTTATCTCTGTATATTCCTTCAATTGGACTGTGCTGTCACCAGACTTAGAATTTGTGGTGAAATAAAACACTGAGTGAAAATATGACTTCTTTAGTCTTCTCATCAGTTAGTATTTGCCTTGCTTACTTTGTAGAAGGTAGTATGGATTGCCTTTATCAAGTATGCAGTCAAGATGTAAAATAAATGAAAAAATTAATTAATAAAAACTTAAAGCATTTTAACAATAAAAAATGTATCCTACCGTGAAACAAATAGGTCCTTACTGACATCTACTGGGGCCAATGAGCCTTGTAAATCAGTTTTGAATTGGACAGTTGGTTCTGAGAGAAAAGACAGAAGCCTGATATACTTGGGCCATGATCATTGGTGTTTATCCTTATTTATTTATTTGTGTTTTTTTTTTTCTTTTGAGATAGACCTTCTCTGTGTAGCCTAGGCTGTCCTGGAACTCACTGTAAAGACCAGACTGACCTTGAAGTCAGAGATCTGCCTGCCTCTGCCTCCATAGCGCTGGAAATAAAGTGCATCACCACTGCCAGCTGGTGTTTATTTTTCATTCACATTAGGTGAGCATGGAGTTAGATCTCTTTAGAGGCAAGAAAATATAACTGTGCTATGAGAACTTCTGTAGAGCTGCCCTTTTTCAGGTTTGGCATAGAACATATTTACCTTGATTCACCTCACGTTTAAAATCCAAACACATCTACATAAATCCATCCAGCAGACCAGTGACCATTATGAAGAGAACTAAATTTATGCTAAGAGATTTGTAAGCCACTCCACAACTGGGTTTTCAAAAATTTCCTTTCCTTCGTGTGAAGCTTTGATCTCCTGAGGAAAACAGTAAATGCTGATAATCATGCCAGCAAACAGTCCCTGTACATGGAAACTCAGGGGCAGCGTCTTTTGTTTTTCATTACACTCAGATTTATTTCTATAGCTAGGGCATATATTTACATATAACTTACTCAAACTGTATTTCAAATGCCTGTTTGCCTCACCTTTTCATCAGATCATTTCTGATCAGATGTTTAAGCATGGATGATGCTGTCCTCTTTCTAAAATAAGTGGGGCTGACAATCAGCTCTCTGCCATCACATCCCTAGTTTCACATCCTGATAGGAATTGGATCTCCTGCATTTTCTTGGACTGTAACAGATGATGGCTGCCCTCTAGTGACAAGACATCCCTGTTGTTTGATATAATTGAAATAGGGAATGTGTAGAACAGATGTCCTGTTTTCTAGTCACACTATGAGGCATAATGAACCTTTTATAAAAAGAGTAATATAAATGTATTTAGATATATATTTGATTGTGATGAATATTATGCTTTAGGAGCACACACATGCAATACAGATATATACATATATATATATATGTGTGTATATGTTCTTCCAGTCACAACACATTACCAACCAACATGAATTTCTCCAGAAGTCAACCTTTATCAAATTTAACTGTTAGTTAGATAGCCCATTCCAATAATCATAGAGCATATGTTAGAACTTTTAATGCACAAATGCTAATATATAATCTATGATCATACTGCTTACTGAATCTTCCTTCCATCTCCCCAAGAATTCTCCATCTTACTTTCCCTGACAAAGAGAACACACTTCGTTCATTTAACAAGCAATTTGTATTTCTAACTAGCTTCAGAGCAATTACTTTTCCCTAATTGCTAAAATGTCTAGAGCTGCATTTAGATGGCCACACATGCCTGAGTGCATCGGGCCACATTTAAAATTCAACCAGGGAGACTGTCACTGTCCCAATCAATAGTAGGAAAGCACAAAAATCCAGACCACCAGGCGAGCTAGCCTTCTCATTTCACATCAGCTACAAGGTACAGCCTGGCAATGTTTGATTCAATTAATTTCAAATTAAAGAAAAGAAAACAAAGGAAGAAAAAAAAGAAACAGTGTGCTTTGGCCTGTAGCTGGTAGGGCTGAATCAAAAGGCAGCTCACTGCAAACCAGCCTGGGATAGACTTGCTTCTATAATTATTGAAAACGATGCAAATAACCCATCACTCCACACCTCATTTCACCAAAACCAAAGTCATTTTCGTCAATGGGTAAATATTTTTTTAACAAAAGGTAAGTATTTAAAAATGACAGAAAATTCAGACAAGGCTTTGAAGAAAGAGCAATTCTTCCACACTGATGGTGTGAATTGAAACTGATCAAGTCAGTATGGAACTCTACATGGTCTATCCTCATCAAACTAAGAATAGAGGCAGCATATGGCTCAGCGACATCACTCCTGGTTCTTACATGAAAGACTTGGTCAGCAGAGAACAGAACATTGGCACTCATACGATTATTGCTTCGCTAGCCAGCCTAAAGTTTTATCAGTGAATGGGTAGATAAAAAAGTGTATTCATAAAGGAGTTTTATTCAGCCATTAATGATAAGAAAATCATGTTATTTGCTAGAAAATGGATCATGCTGGATCACAATGAAACACACATGAGAGAGGGAGACAGATAATAAGAAATAATGTCTACCATTGAGTGTATTAAAAATGAATACCTTATTAGAAGAAAGGAACAAATGGAGAGGCAACAGCATTACACAGTAGAAAATGCAATGTCGGTGCCTAAGTGCGTCCATGGCTAAGAGCAAAAACGGAGGCACTTGGTGAACTTCTAGGAGCTTTCATTACAGAAACTAACAAACAAGCAAAAACCTAGGAAAATGAGGATTTCATGGCAACATTGGAAAAGAGACAGGAGCTAGCACAAGCAGGGAATGGTCCATGCCAAGGCCTTGCCCACGTCACACACTTTGTACTTTACAGAGATCAGAACACAGTGAATAAAAGAGTCAATCAGATGAAGTAAAATCTCTGCATCTCAAACCTGAACACCTAAGCTACTTCTTTTTACTGCATTCAAGAGGTTTTAATACTCTTTCCCTATGTTTCTGTCTCCCTCTCCCTAATACTTGAATAGTACCAAAGAAAAGTCTTTGTACACATATTCTTTAGAACTAAATAATTAAAAAGCAGAAAACAAATTCTCTTCAACTTATCAGTTCACAATGAACATTATCACCAGAGGACAACCTAATTTCAATCACAGGGTACCAATGAAATGAAAAGATTGAGTCCAGAACATTGTTCTCCAATCTCCACATACTTGCCATGGCACATGAATGTGCACACTTACACACACTTCTCACTCCCCTTCTTTCTGTCTCATACACTCACATACTCTTTCTCTCTTTCTTACTTGTAATAACAATTAATAATAATATAATAAGTTAAAATAATGCTTATTCCTTGAAAACAAATCATATATACACAAAAAACATAAGAAAGAATATAGTTCTGCATGAAGGTGGAGTATTGAATATTGAAAATACACATATATTTTCCTTGTTGTGAAAACCATAGTCAAATAGCACTCAAATGTACATTTACTGACAATAAGTACAGACAGCCAAGGAAGCAATGATAAAGAGTTCTGTACTCGCTGGTAAAACCTGAAGTCTACACCACAGAGCATCCCCAGCGCTCTTGAATGGGGAAAAAAAAAGATGTATTTTCTGATTAAAAAAAGCTAAGACAAAGAGGACTGTTCGAAAGACAAAACAATGGACACCTCAGATTGCTTATCATTTTGTAGTCTAAGACCTCCGCATTCCAACACAGGGAAAAATAAGGTTATTCTTTGGAGATGGCAATATAATTCTAAACAGTTGGCTTTGGGACATCAGTGGACATTAGAATAAAGTGTGATGTTGAAAAGAATGGCAGAATTTTCTTCTCAGTCATCCATTGTCATGGTTTGAGTATAAAGAGTAACATTATGCAGATGGCTACCCTCCTCAGAAGACATGCATGGATCTTCAGCTGAGGAATCTGGAAATTCCCAATGGACTTTCTTCAGAGGTTTCCCTATATTGAAGCTAAGAGTTAGCAAGATTCACAAACTCAGAATTTCTAGTCTGCCTTTTCAGGATGACGCAGTCTGTGACTAAATACATGGAAGGTATAGGAGCTGGTAATAGCCCCGTTCTTGTTGCAGAAGCTGGCCATAGAAGGTGTCATTATGCATACTCATATATTATTAAGTGAAAGGAAATTAATGTTCTTCATAATAATTACAGATACAATATATAAAAGAATATATATATATATATATACATATGAAATAAGAAACAAAGAATAGTCCAAATGAACCCTGTTAGTTACTGGCAATGTGATGTCCTTCAGGTGATTCCTTCTTTTAACTTATTTCATTCACTAATAACCTGAATGATAAATAGATTTAATGTCAGGTGAGAGAAAAACTAATATCCAGAGTGAAGAGAAACACTCTAAACTAAAATTTCAAGCTTTTGGTATGATCAAAAATAATCAGAATGCTTAGTTTTCCTAGAGGTTGGAAAAGCATTCATTCATACTCATGGTTTGTGTATAAAAGGTCCCATCAGGCATGGTGGAGATCCTATGGGCCTTTGGAAAGTTAGTGACCTCATGAGTTGATCAATCCATTGGTGCATACATAATTTGATGGTGTTTTTTGAAAGATGGTGGACACTAGGAGGTACTGGTTTTAGATATAAGTCACTGGAGGTGGAGATATTGAACAGTACACCTGGTTTTGAGTCTTTGCATTTCATTCTCAGGCCACTGCCTGAGAATGTAGTGTGAGCTTCTCTATGCCCTGTGACTCTATCATGTTCTGTGTCACCGTATAAAAACCCAGAGTCAACAGGGCCACAGGACCATGCATGTAAATCTTGGAAACTATTTACCATAATAAATCTTTTCTCCTTGAAGTTGAATTTCTTATATAATTTGTCTCATGATGGAAAGTGACTAAGTAGTTATTTTCCAAAGCTTTTTTGTTACTATAAATACTTCCAAGGTGGGTGTACTTGACAAGTCTAGGCAGAAAGATCTTGGGACAAAGATCCCTTTCTGGACTATATAACAAGACTCTAAGTCAAAAATATTAACAAATACTAAAAATAAAAAGTGATGCTTCTAAAATATAAGTTCCTAAATTCTTCTAACCTGAGTTAAATATGTGGTTTTCAACTTGACATTGAAATATGAATGCAATAGAGATACTTCTTACCTAATTCTGGAATCTTAAATTTAGGATTACCATAGGGCTTCTAAGCAAAAAATAGCCATTTGATTGGTACCATATATTTGCTTAGATAGAAAACTTTAGTATTTGTAACAGACTTTAACTTAATACATAAAATTCGTGAAAGTAATGAGGAAATAACTTTCCATGAATTGCTTAAAATGCATAGTAAAATATTTCCTTGTGAAGTTGAAGACAGATATCTGTATTGACATCATATGGTAGAATTCATGTGTACTGGAGGAAACATCTACCTAATGTAGCAGCATATGGTTATTTTATTACTTTATTTACTGGACTAGCTTTGGCCTTAAACTCCTGATCTTCCTACCTCTACCTCCCAAATGCTGAAATTTTCATATGTACAAGGCCTCTCCTTGCTTTCATCTTTTAATGTGAAATTCCTTAAGGTTCAAATTATTACCTTAATCAGTGTTGCATTCCCAGCAAAGTAGCATAAGCTAGAAAGGGCTGTAAACATAAGACATTTATTCTTACAGTTCCACAGGTGAGAAATCCAATATCAAAGAGCCAACAGAGTTTTGTTTACAGACAGTGCCTGCCTCCTAGCTGTATCTTGGATTGATAGGGTAAACTAGCTAACTCTTATATTTGGAAGGGTAGTAATCCTATTCATAAACACTCTGCCTCTTGAATTAATCATGTGTCAATGACTTTACCTTCTTGTGCCATCACCTAAGACTTGTGAATTGTTGGAGATATAAAAATCCAACCATAAATTGCATGCTATACATGAGAAATATCCCATCTTGGAATGCAATTCAAAGAAGTCTTCACTTTTTGGACTTAGCATTTCTGTTCTTTCCCTTTTATGAGCTTACACATTTAAAAGATGCTTCCCATGTT
This sequence comes from Peromyscus nudipes, assembly GCA_902168325.1. Lineage (NCBI taxonomy): Eukaryota > Metazoa > Chordata > Mammalia > Rodentia > Cricetidae > Peromyscus > Peromyscus nudipes. The sequence goes on along the minus strand of CABHPH010148752.1, from coordinate 1,815 downwards.
TCTATGGGAAACTTTAATGGAATTCCCCACATGGAGCTTTGAAAATCTTCTACAGGTGTTATTTGCATTTACTTCCTGTCATGGCCATGTTTCTCTACTCTCTTAGATTTAACTGTCTTTTTCTGTCAGGTGTTTAAAGGATTCATTTATTTTTTGATGTAGTAATAACTTAAATACCTCTTCTTTTTTGAATATTCCCCCCAAAAGGATTTGCTGTGCCGTTTAATCTCTGTAACATATCAGATCTGAAAAAAAGGAAAGACAATAACTGCACCACTTTATCTTTAGATGTTTCTCAAGCATGCTAGTTAGATAAAATGCTTCCCTCTTTGCGTACAATAGCTGAGGAGAGAACTACAGGTCCAGACACATTAATGTATTTTATCACTCTTCTCTGCAGGGTGGTAGGGGAAAGTGAATTCATAAGTCAGAAAAGAAAGGAAATAGTAATGGGAGATTCCTGAAAATGTAAATATTAGCAGCAACATCAACAAAAACAAATGAGGAGATTGAGTTCTCCATGTGCAGATTTGTTACAAACAGGCCTCAACTTTGCCCTGCTCTTTCTTAAAGGGAAAAGGAGGAAGAATGGATCTGGGGAAACTTGGAGGAGTGGAGGGAGAGGAGGCTGTAGTCAGGATGCGTTGAATGAGAGAAGGATAAATAAAAAGAAAAAGAATCCAAGCTTCAACTTAGTTCAAAATATAATAAAATAGCGGCAACATAAATTGAGGATAAATAGGGAAAGATTATGTAAATAGTATCTATGAGTGCTAATAATTGTAAACTTAGCTGCATTTATAGTCAACAGGTAAAGGAGACCCTGGAATATGAAAATGAACATGGTTACAGGTGGGTAGATCTAACCTGAGTGTATGTGGCCCCTTTCTACAGGAGGAGCTCCTGAACTAAGTAAAAAGAAAAAATTTGCTAAATGCCAATATTTATCTCTCTTTCTGGTTTCTGACTGTAGACACAATTTTACCAGCCACCTCACGCTCCTGTCACCGTGCCTTTCCCACCTTAGAGCACCACAACCCTTCAAACTTCAGTTACAATAAACATTTCCTTCTTTAAACTGAGTGTGCCTTATATTTTGTACAGCAATGGGAAAAGTAATGAATCCAGTTGTAAAAGTCAATACTTCTTAATAATAAGAAAATATAAATACCATGCAAAATAGTAAGAAAGATTAACATGTATGGTGCATTTCATATGGTAAAAATAAATTGTGTACTATTGCATGAAAAATGCTGGCTTTGTATCTTAAAGACAGAAAATGCCAAAACTAAACACTTAGTGTAAATGAAAAGAAGAAAATGACTTGAAGTCTCATACTTCTTCCCGTGTTGTAGTCAAGTAGTCTCAGTTCATTCTGATGACTGAAGCATACCAAAGAAATAAGAGCAGCAAAAACAACCAAATCAATTAAAGAAACAAAAACCACAATAACCTCTAAGAAGGAACTGAGAAGCTTTCAACAGCCACACTGAGTCTTGAACATGAAGTGTTTGAAGTTTGGGGAGGCTCTGAGGACATACTTGAAGAAAGAAACTTCAAAGGGTGTCACTAAAGGATCACATGTTAAAGACAAGGTACAAACAGCACTACAAAAACACTAACTGAGACATGAAGAGATCACTCTTTCAATTGATTAATGGCAGAAAATGTAGAGGAAATTTAGTCACCCTATGTCCCAAAGTATTACTCTACAGGTGGGTGCTCCATGAAGGCATCCTACCAGCACAAGAAGTAGAATCAGGGTCAGAGGTCAGGGTCATCTCACACCAGCTTTGGATCAGGCACACCTCTCCA
>CABHPH010148751.1:0-10441 GCA_902168325.1 Peromyscus nudipes | reverse complement strand
GTCTGTGAGCAACTTTTGGAATTCAGTTCTCTCCTTCCACCGTGGTTTCTGTGAATTGAACTCAGGTCATCGGGCTGAACTCAGTTTGTCAGGCTTACACAGCTATTACTTTTACTCACTGAGCCATTTGTCTGGCTCCATAGTTATAGATTTTGAACACTGAGGAAGTACAGGCTTCCATAATTGGGACCATATCTAGACTGGGGAAGATATGCCTGGTCAAGAAAAAACCATTTGAATGACTTCTGATGATTAGATAGCAAGCAGATCAAGGGGCGGTGAGTTGGAGTAGTTAGCAATGAACAGACAAGTAAGTGAAAAATCAGATTTGTGAAGGTGTGGTATACACAAGAGAGCCAGTGTGTCTGGAAACAGAAAATGAATGGGGTCTGTGATTGGAGAGAGTTTTTTGGATATACACATTTAGGCATAACTAAGCATGCTAACAAAAAATTGAATCAAAATGCTTCAATTAAAATGATGTGAGTCTAGGGAGATGGCTCAGCAGTTTAGAGTTCTTCCATAGGTCCAGGGTTTGATTCCCAGAACCTACTCAGTCAATTACAACTATATCACCAGTTCCAGAAGATCTTATACCCTTTCTGGCCTTTATAGGCACTAAGTGTGTGGCACACACATAGACATATAGGCAATACAGCCATACATGTAAAATAATAAGATAATAACCTAAAATTTTTTAATAGAAAAAAAATGATGTGATCATATTTTATTTTCAAATGTCAATCTGTAGTAAGGGGATGACAGGTGTAGTGGTATGCCTATAATGCCGGTACACAATGGAGACAGAGGCAGGGGGATTGCCAAAAGCTTTAGGCCAGCTTGCAAGCTTGCAACTTACATAGCAAGGTCCAGTCCAGAACATAGTGAGCCCTTGTCTCAAAAAAAGAGGCAAGGGTGGGAATAAGGAGTCAGGGGAATCTTTCAGTCTCAGAAATAATTCAGTATAACATCCTTACCAAGAAAAAGCATAGAAGTTGAACCAAAATTACTTTCTAATTTCGTTTATTTTGAGACATAGTACTGGTATATAGTCCAAGCTGGTCTTAAATTCACTATCTACCCTAGGCTGGCCATGAACTCACTAGAGCTAAAGATCCTCCTGCCTCAGCCTTCCAAGTGATAGGTTATAGGTATGCTCCATCACACAGGGCTCAGACTAAAGGGCATTTCACTTGCTGAGAGGTAACATGACAAGAAAGACTCACAGAAACACATCTGGGAGAAGGAAAGCCAGAGAGGTGAGTAAAACACTTGAGCCCAGCTTGCTCAGAGAGGTGGCTGGGACGCTGTGGAGAGCTTTGATAGTTAATGATGAGAAAAATAAAAATTGAGATCTGAGGAGGTCAAGGGAAGTGGTGTCAGGCTTTGGGTTAGGAACCAAGAACTACCTAGGAAGATGGGGTAAGCTGGAGATTGACCAACCATTCCAGAGAGTTGAATCCTTCTCTCTCAAGTTCTCTTATGTATTTCAGTTGGATTGGATTAAGGTGATTTAGGATTACCATTGACTTTAATCTTTTGCTGCAAGATAATTCCATTGAACAAGATAATATTCTTGAAGACCTGGAGCTATTTTTATGATTATACAAATACAATACATCGACTGAAAAATAACTAGGTATGCATTCATCAGTGGATGGGATGGGTCAAAGAACATGGAAGCCAAACTGGAAATCTTACTGAGCACAATAGAGCAATAAGAGTGATAGTGAAATAATGGCAATTCATTGCAAAATATTTAAAAGAAATTCATAAATAGACGAAAATATTCCAAAAGTTGGGGGAGTATAAGAGGAGAGCAAGCTCTTGGGCTGTTTTGTTTGTTTGGTTTGGTCCTTTGAGATAGGGCTCAAGGGTGTGTGTAAAACCCAGGTTGGCCTCAAATCAACCTCCCCAGGCTTCAGTCTCCTAAAGAACTGGGATGACAGGCATTTAACACCACACCTCCCTGAGGAAGTTCTTCACAGAGGAACAATAGCTAGGAAATGTGGACAGATTGAGAGAATTAGAAAAATCACTGGGCTAACTGACATAATAATTGATAAAGAAGAGATTACTAGTTGATGTTAGCCCTGCTAGGTGAAAGGTTAGACGATACTCAGTCTTAAAGTACATCTTCCATATTGTCCACACTCCCCCCAGCAAGGCTACACCTCCTCCACCACAGCACCACCAGGGAGGACCTAGTGCTCACATACCTGAGCCTGTAGGGGACATTGCTCATTCAAACCACCACAGAGAATTTCAAGCTTAATAACAAGACCTATTTGAAAACAAAAACCAAAATATCCATGTCATGAATCCCAAATAGTAGGACTGCCTATAAAACTGAAAAAAATATCGATATCATGAGAGATAAAACAATGAAACTGTTTTAAATTGAAGGACAATAAAGGCTGTTTGATTGTTATCTATATGGTGGATATTTTCAAATATTACAATGATATTCACATAATTGGTGAAATAGATGCATGTGCTAATACTACATATGACAGGAATATTAATTTTTCAACTCTAGTAATGGTAAGAGAATTATCATCATTGTGCATGGCAATGCATATTTGTTTTAATTTTGTTTTGAGACAAGGTCTCACTATATAGCCCTAAATGGCATCAAACTCACAGAGATGTTCTCTCTCTCTCTCTCTCTCTCTCTCTCTCTCTCTCTCTCTTCCATTCATTCATTCATGTATTTTTATTTTAGTGTGTGTGAGTGTGTGCATGTGTAGAAGACAGAGAACCACCTGTGGCAATTGATGCTATCCTTGCACCATGTGGGTCCTGAGGATTTGAACTCGGGCTTTCCAGGTTGTTGGCAAGTGCTTCTACCTGATGAGCCATCTTCCAAGTCTTTAATGTGTGTATGTACACCTGTGCCACAGCAGGCATGTGAGGTCAGAGGACAACCTGCAGGAGTCAGTTCTTCCACCATGTAGGTCCTGAGAATAAAACTCAGACTATTAGTCTTGGTAGCAAGCACCTTTACCACTAACCACCTACATGGGCCCCCCTTTGCTCTTAAAAGACAGGGGTACATGTAGAAATGTTTAGGAGATGAAGAATCATTTTATATGTAGAGCAAGATCACATGGTTCAGGTATATCCAAATGTTTATATATGCAGATATAAGCAAGCATTCCTCACTTTTAATAACTCTAGAAATGGTAGAGTGCGAGGTATAGTGGAACCACCTGTAATTTCTGGAGGTGAGGCAGGAGGATCAGTTCAAAGTCATTGTCGGCAGGCCAGCCTGCATTACATGAAATGGCTTGGCGATTAAAGGGAGAGAACCAACGCCCACAAGCTGTCCTCTGACTCTCACATGAACGTCATTGTACATACATGCGCACACATACGAACACATAGAAATAAGTGGAGGGAAAAAAGAAAAAAGCAGTTGGGAGTGAGGAACTGGGGGTGAATATGATCAAGACACGTTGTATACAAGTATGAAATCATCAAAGAATAAAACTGTTCTTAAAAGCGTCATTGTCAAAACATTAACTTGTTTATAAATTTAGGAAAAATAAAGTAAAACTGCTTTTTATTTAGTATACTATAATTAAAAAAAAATTTGTAGACACTGGGCTGGAGAGATGGCTTAGCAGTTAAGAGCACTGGCTGCTCTTCCAGAGGTCCTGGGTTTGATCCCAACATTCACAGGGTGGCTCACAACTGTCAGGGACCCACTAGCCTCTTCGGGCCTTCCCAGGCACCAGGCACACACATGGTGTACAGAAAAACATACAGGCAAAGCATCCACACACTTTTAAAAATTTAAACATAGAAACATTGAGTACTAAAGTATTAAATTTTTTCCTATAAAGCACATAGCAAGAGTAATTTGAATAGCATTGCTTCTTCTGACCATAAAACTTAACCTATGAGTCAACCATCTTTTTTAGGCCTCCGCAAATTGTTATAAAACCTAAGTTTGGATTAACTGACATTATTTTCCTTTAATTTTAAAAATTTTATTTTAAATTGTGTTTCTGTTGTCTTGGGGTCACAGGATGACTGGTCTTTTCTGGGCAGATGTGGGCATGTGGTGGAGCCAACATAGAGCATCCTTAGATTAAAAGCTGGCAGCAGGGAGAACGTACCCATAGGGGTGGAAGTATGACCCAGTGGATAGCAGGGGCTAAGGAAGAAGCTGTAGGTGACAAGCAGGAAGAAAAGCATTGCCTTTGTTTTGGGAGCAAAGGTGGCTTACCCAAGAGGAGTCTCAGGCTGGGGATATAGCTCAGTATTAGCTTCAATCTTCCGTACCACAAATCACCAGCACCACCACCAAAAGGAATAGCTCCCCCAAATTTACAGAAACACAAACACCCCATGGAGAGTGAGGAATGGTATTCTGTGATAATGGAGACTGACAAGATATATGCCTATATACATCTAGTGAATCCTCCATGACCTCTCCTCCTGAACAGAGTCTATTCTTGTGATGGACCAGGAGAAATTTTATGACTTGCAAGAAGCTGTGAAGGTTAGTTGTCTGCCGTAGGAATAAGAGGCTGAGGAGGGGGAGATAACTAGTCTACAGGGGAGGATAAAAAAGTAAGTGGGTGAAAAGAACTCATGTTTTAATTCTGCACTATAGAATGCAATCACTGTAATGCTCTTTAGACTGGCAAGATTCGGAATGTGGCTGTGAGAATAACTGATTCTAGTGGAATGGACTAGAAAGTCATTGAGGATGAAAGGGTCAAGGTAGAGAGGCCTTGGCTGACTCACTTTCGTAGACGATGAAGTCTTCAGTGCTAGCAAAGAGTAAAATAGAGTGAATGCAAGCCATGAGCCCAAGTCAGTGGTTTTTAAACTTGGAGTGTATCATCTCAAAAACAGTTACAGAGCTTAGATGGCTTACAGTGGAGTGGACCGGCTGAAGGAGGATAGAGCCTAGGCTTTTGTATATTTTTACCACATTCTCCAGTGATTTGAAATCAACAACAAAATTTGAAACCCACTCCCTAAAATTTTGTGGGGAGAGGTAACTGATCAACCCATCCATAACAAAATCTACCGGAAGAAAAGGGGATAATGTAGTTGAGAGCCCCAAAGAAGCAAACTTTTGTTAAAAGAGGGTGGGTGGAAGGGGCCCAGAAATAGTAATGAGGACAACTAGCTTCCCAAACCTTTGTCTTTAACTGTTATTTTCCTTTCTGTGATAATGAATGTTATTATTGAATTATGACTCTAAAAAAGGTACACTGAAAGTCCTTACCAATCATATTTCAGAATGTGACCTTATTTAAAATAAGGTCACAGGAGTTTGAAATGCATGTATTTAGTGAAAATGAGGGCATAGGAAAGTGGGCTCCAAGCTAATATGATTGTTGTTTTTATATGGAGATGGCAGCATGCACAAGAGATCCTCAGGCAGACTGCTATATGGTGATGGAGGGTAGAGTTATAGAGCTGCAAGCAAGGGATGTCAATGGTTGCCACCATACCACCAGAAGCTAGAAAAGGGCCAGGATAGACTCAGCTACAGGTTTTAGAAGAGGCGAGGGTTTGCTGACGCCTTAGTTTCTACTTCTAGTCTCCAGAACTTAGAAAGCAGATTTGGATTGCTTAAGCCATCAAGTGTGTGGTAATTTGTTAAACCTTTCCCAGAAAATACAGTGAGACTGACATAATTGACATATTCCAGAATTTTCTTTCCTACATTCTGTCCATGTCCTGTCCTTGTCTCCTTCGTACAAAACTCATAGTTTCTCTTAGGACAGAAAAGCCTTGTGTGAATCAGTGGATGCCATCAGCATAGCAATGACAACAACAGCAACAGCAACAAAAAAAAAAGGGAAAAGAAAGAATGAATGAAAAATCTCATTTCTTTCCAACATGCAACATGCTGGAGCTGAACATAGTACGCATTATCTCTTCATGATGAGATGATTGACTTCTGCATTTGCTGTTGATAAATGAGTCAGTTCATATGAAGTAGGTAACTTATTTGAGGAGGTGTATGTGAGCTGTTTTTTTCGTTTTTAAGAAAAAGAAGCCTATAAGATATACCTACATGTTCTTAGAAGAAAGCATTCCCATGAAGCATTTTTGAACCGTCTTCATAAAGTGCTGAGGAAGACTCCAGTTGTGCCTAATGGTTCCCATCCCCAAAGTCCTCTGCCTTTTCTACATTCATAATGTCTCCCTTTTCTCACTGGAAGGAAAGTGCTGGTTCAAGAATTGTCGAAATGACCACACTAGCTAGCTCCTGGAAGGATTGAGTTCCTGATTGATTTAGCAAACTCTACAGAAAACAATCAGCAATGAGGTATTGCTCAGGGAAGAAACAAAGAAACACACTATATCACACTCAGCTTTCTGAGGTCTCCAATTCAGCTTTCTGAGGTCTCAATGGCTTCTCATTCTGATGTATCAGACCAATGCATACTTTGTAGCCTAGAAATATTACTTGGAAAAATTCAGCTTTTAGGAAATTCCCAAGGGTTCAGGTAAAGGACCAAAGAGGTTTGAGGACTCTAGAGGAGGAGAATTGTTCCCAGCTTAGGAGCAGTATAGGACTTATGTGTGAAAGAGGGGTCATGTACTAAGTCTTCTCTTTTATTGCACAACCTTCAGTATGGACTGGACGAGGGGGTGGGGCATGTTAAAAGGACATCTGGATGAGAGATGCACATACATGATTCTAAAGCTCAATCCATCCTTCTTAAGATAACTATGCTCTGTAGCTAACTGAATCTCATTGCATCTAAAACTTAGTTCATCCTCCTGTCCCATCTCCCTCCACCAATTTTGTCTCCTTCTCTTCAATCTCCTTTTTATGTGCTCTCCTAAATTACAAAAAAAAAAAAAAAGAGTAGTCTTTTGTGCTGATGCAAAAACGCTCCCTTTTGTATGTTCTCCAATCAGTCTTCATTCTTCTTTATGTTCCTGAGAGTGCCTGGTGGAGGCCTTCAGTGACCCTGGTGATGGCCATCCGAATAGTCACTGTTCGTTTCTCATCAGCATTCAAACCGCACACTCGCCAGCTGATTCGCCTCTGCTTTTAGCCTCTGCTACGTGACATATTCTGCTTTCCCTCCTGTTTCTTTGTTCCTTCTCTGTTTTCTCACAGTCTCCTCTTCAGCCAACCTCCAAAATACGGACTTCTGACATCTCTTTAAATACTAGTAGTATGCGCTAATAATACTGTTAATACGTATTAATAATAAACTGGTAGTAGGCTCCAAACTTCTAAGTGTAAATCTAATTTGATATGGCTCTCTTTTGCTTGCTCTCCATCAAGCATCTGAAATATGACATACCCGACCTTCATTCAAATTCTTGGTTTGTGTTTATTTAATATTTATTTGCATATGTGTGTGTGTGTGTGTGTGTGTGTGTGTGTGTGTGTGTGTGTAGACATGCATATGTCTGTCACTGCATGTATTTGGAGGTCACAAGACAACCTGCAAGTTGTCAGTTTTTGAGAATGTAGGGTCTCTAGCTCCTATGTTTCTTCCCACTCCAGGCCCGCTGGTTCCAGTGCTGTCTGTAGACTCTGTCTCTGCCTGCTGGCTTGCCAGCCTAGCACTATAGGTATTGCAGACGTACACCACTGTACTTGACTTGTACTTGGATTCCAGAGACTGAATTCTCCTGGCTTTCACAGCTAGTATTTTTACCCACTGAGCTGTCTCCCTGGCCCTTGTTTGCTTAGTTTTTGAGACTGGGTCACACTATGGGGCCTAGTCTCTTGAATAGCTAGGATGGCAGGGTTATGTCACCACAAATGGCTGGTTCAAACAAACTCTTGAATCATTTCAAATCTTCCTTGCCTGACCTGCTATTTTCGTATTTCCAGCTTAGTAAATGGTACTTTAGTTTATTCAAGCTAGAAACCTTTCCATTCCTTCATCTTGCACATCTAAATACTTTGTAATTCCTATGGTTTTCTAGAAAAAAAAAATCTCAAATCTGTTTCTCCTGTTTATTTCCCTTCTATCTCTTCAGTTTAAGCCGACACTTAGATTCTGGCCAGTCCCATCTGAACTGATCTCTCAGATGTACTTCTTGGGACTCTGTTCCCAAACTCTGCCCCCAATATATTTGCTAAGAACCAGCTGGAGAGCAGACTGTTAAGAATTTCTTAATGTGCCCACAAGGGCATGCATGGATTGCCTTTGGCTAGTCTCTCTAATATCATGTCATTTTGCCCTTTCAGTTTCTGGGACCAGCCCAACTCTTCCCCACCTCAAGATTTTGCATAAATGGTTCCCTTTTCCTTGAACACTCTCTGCCTACTGCTTGATATGTATTCTCTTTGATTGCACTTGACATTTGGCACAATGATTGGCACATAGTAGGCTCGTACAAAAAGTGAATCTAACTAGAGCATTTAATAAACAACCTGATGTTATGTGAAGTGGACATAGAGGGACTGTATTAGTCAGGGTTCTCTAGAGGAACAAAACTTATAGAATGAAATATATATAGAGAGAATGACATATAAATCCCACATATATAGGGTTTATTAGAATGACTTACAGGCTGTGGTCCAGCTAGTCCAACAATGGCTGTCTGCGAATAAAGGTCCAAGAATCCAGTAGTTGTTCAGTCCATGAGGCTGGATGTCTCAGCTGGTCCTCAGTATACACCAGAATCCCAATGAAGTATGTTCTAATGCCAGTAAAGGAATGAACTTACCAGCGAGAGTGAAAGCAAGCAGGAAGTAGATCAAGTTTTCTTCTTCTGTGTCCTTTATATAGACTGCCAGTAGAAAGTGTGGCCCAGATAAAAGATGGATCTCCCAGACTCAAAAGATCTGGATTAAAGGTATATTTTTCTACCTCAAAAGAACCAATCAAAAGTGGGCCTTCACACTTCAAATTATTTCATTGAGAAAAATCCCTCACAGGCGTGCCCGGCCACTTGGATTTTACTTAATTCTAGATGTAGTCAAGTTGACAACCAAGAATAGTCATCATAGGGATCATCCCCATGAGCCAGAAAATGCCCTTTGGAACAACAGAATGATGTTTATGTACGTACCCATGACTAGTACTTCTTTTGTTTTAAGGACTCTGCTTTTCTGTTGGTAGATTAAAAATAATTTTTGGCCGGGCGTTGGTGGTGCACGCCTTTAATCCCAGCACTGGGGAGGCAGAGGCAGGCGGATCTCTGTGAGTTCGAGGCTAGCCTGGGCTACCAAGTGAGCTCCAGGAAAGGCGCAAAGCTACACAGAGAAACCCTGTCTCGAAAAACCAAAAAAATAAAATAAAATAAAAATAAAAATAATTTTTGGCAGAATGGTATTTAGGTAGCATGAGAATTTAACTGATTTCAGAAAAAGAAAGATTATAATTTAGATAAGTAACAATTACCCAGGCAGTGATATTAGAGATGAGTACTTGCCAATGGTTAGTATAGACTCATGGGTCCTGACATTCTCATCACCAAAGATTCATCTCATTATACTTTTCCAACAAGATCTCATGTTTTCAAAGCCATTGCCTACTAAGCAAACTGCATTTACTATGGAATAATTAAATTTCTATTTTTAGTCATATGTGACACCTAATTAGACATCTATAACCCCTAAGTAGAGAATTGAATCAACATAATATATGATTTAAAAAAATGTAAGTCAAAAGTAGGGCCAGGTAGTTCATTTAAGCATCACTAGAATTTTCACTGGTCTTCTATATTTAAAATATCTTACCATACTCCATATTCTGGTCAAAACTTTAACTTATGTAATTTGTAAAGAAAACAATACAGAGATGGACGGAGGATAGCCCATGCCTTTAATCCCAGCACTTGGGAGGCAGAGGCAGGGGGATCTCTGTGAGTTCCAAAGGCCAGCCTGGACTACAGAGAGTGTTCCAGGACAGCCAAGTGTCCCCAGAGAAACCCTATCTCGAAAAACCAGAAGAGAAAACAATACACAGAACATATCTTTTTCATGTAAGTCTCGCCATTGCTTTGTGCAGATGAATAACTGTCAGTGAGTTGGATTTCATGGGGTTAGGAGGTCAGAAATTATATCATCACAGTGATATTTTGAAAATAGGTAAGGTTTCTGTTGTTGATGACGAGATGGTGGCTCATGTAGCCCAGGCTAACCTTAAACTTGCTGTGTGGCAAGACGACCTCAGAATTTCTGATCCTTCTGCCTTCATCTCCCGAGTAGTAGGATCATAGGCATGCGCTCAGTTTGTACAGTGCTGGAGATGGAACCAGGGTTTTGGGCGTGCTCCTCCAACTGAGCTGTTTCACTTCCTTTCCTTTTTAAAACAAACTTGGAATTGAACCCAGGGTCTGGAGCATGCTAGGTATCAAGTTATATCTTCTTTGTGAATGACACTTTCTTTTTTTATTGGACTATCGGGTGACCTTTTATCCTGCATTTATGGTAGGACATGACATGGTATAACTAGTCAAATCTAATTTACCCACAAAAGTCTCTGTT
>CABHPH010148750.1:0-14353 GCA_902168325.1 Peromyscus nudipes | reverse complement strand
GAAAGAGTTTCAGGTCCTTCATGGATTTGTACTGCCTAAAGTTTATGCCTATAAATATTCCAGAGGAGGATGAATAATGAATTTTTCATTTGATCATCATATTTACTGAAGTATCATCATCTAGTCTTATTTGCTGAAGGTTGGTATTTTGAAACCATGACACAACATAGCTTCATTTCTTCCTAATGAAAAAAAAGGCTGACTCCCTACAGTAAAGAGACAGTAGGAGCCACCTCGTCTCCAGTGCCCCCCCCCCAGCTCTGGCTTTGCTGTTCATTACAACAGCTGCAGCACTCTGCACATAAAAAAGGCATCAGCTGTGGTTAAATATGCATGGCCACTTGCTATTCGATGCACATTTTTATTATTTTTAGCAAATAACAGAGTATCTAATGATTCATTTAACCCAGTTTACGGACTTCCAGCGTCTGATGCTTATCTGTCACCAACAGATTTCTATTCTTACTTAAAAAGAGCATCGAAGTTGTGCCATAAGGTGCCCTCCCAGCCTCCTGGAAAAGCCCATCCGAGTCCTCAAGGCTTAGGTTTTAGGATCTCCAGTGTCAGAGATGGGACAATGCTGCTGTTGAAAGCCTCCCAAGGAGGAAGAGCCTCGGCTCTCAAGGCCTGGTCCCTCTGCAGTCCACACTGGATTCGCAGGGAGAGAAAGACTAGAACACAATTCTGCTCATTTTCTGGGTTTGGGGGTTTTGTTTCAGTTTGTTTTGTTTGTTTGTTTTGTTTTGTTTGCTATGAAAACAATAGTGTATTTCAGAGTTTATTCCCTTAGCAACACCAGGAGAAAAGAAGCCAAGGAGCAGGAGAAAGATTCTGAGATTTTCTAGGATGTGTTACCTTTGGCTGGCAGACAGGTATGTGACCTGGCCTCCAAAGCATCTCAGGAAGGCAGGCCTGTGTTCAACCGCCTCTGTCTAAACGTTGCTGGCGACGCCTGAACTGAAGACCTTGCCTTTTCATTTGGCACAAATGATGGAGCGGGTCTTGAGGCTTAGTGAAGTATGTGATAAAAATGAGGTACTTTTTTTTTCCTCTCAAAGCAAAAGACTTATTAAATAAAGCCGACTGAAGAGAAGAAGCAACAAAGGAAGCAAAGCAGGCCGAGGAGGGAGTAGAGGACATTTCAGAGGCAGTTCCTTCCTGATAGAAGAAATGCACTTGGAAAGAGAAATCATGGGTATGCTTTTACTGCATTAGAATTTTTGTTTTATTTGTATAGGGATGGGGCATGTGGCAGCAAGACAAGAACTTGGGGGACCCAGTCCTCTCCTTCTGTTATGTGCGTTCTGGGAACTGAACTCGGGTCTTCAGGTTTGGCTGCAGTCACTCTTACCCCCAGAACTATCTTGCCAGCCTAAGACATTATATTTGATATCACTTCCCACTGGCTATTTTTTAAGTGACACTTAATTTTATTCTCATTTATGAAGTATGGTATGCCATGTGACTATATTATACAACTTCTATATTTCTTTTCTATACCCACCACACATCTATTCACTCTGTGTCAATAGTCTGTGAGCGAAGTCTGTAGTTTTGTTTACACACTCCACAATGGCTATTACATATATATGAAAAATGTATTTTATGTTGATATTTGAAAACCAAGAGTCTTGTTATTATTTTCTTTATAATAAAACAAATGAGAAAAGCAAAGGCCATTTGTTCTGAGCTTGCTGTAACTTGAGAGTCAGTCACTGGTGCCTGGCAGACTCTGACCTACAGGAAATAGAAGCCTTACAATGGGAAGAATGACCTTAGGGTTCCTGACTGGAGACTGCTAGCCAGGGGAATATGCGAAGTAAGCAGAAGTAGAGGGATTGCTCAGTGCTGGAGTACTTACCTGGCCTGAGCAAGACCCTGGACTCAGAGTTAAGAAAGACCTCATACAAAGGCTTTGGAGGGCATGGACAGGAGCTCATGTAGTCCAGATTAGCCTTGAACCCACTATGTAGCCTAGGATGACTTTGAACTTCTGATTTTCTTGCTTTTATCCCCCACCCCTAACTTTCAAGAAGGAAAGCAGGCATGAATATATCCAGAATATAATGTTTTCGACCACCAGCTTATGCCTACCTTGCTTGGACCTTGTAGATTAAAGAGTGTTGTAGTCATCAGAGTTTTTGTTATACCCCAGGTCTATTTGGCAGACAAGGATTTACGGCTGGCAGTTGTTGTAACAGCAATTGACAAGTTTTAAGTCCCAACTGAGTTAGTAATGATGTCGCTTCTCCAGTCAGGTTAGAAAAGAGCCATCATTTATATTACGTTAATTTCATCAGTAACATGGATTAAAAGTTCAAAGCCTCCACCATGAAGTAAAGTTAGTAGACATCAGTGTCATGATTGAGAGTTAGCGACTATTACTTTAAAGATAGTAAAAATACATGATGAAGTATTGCAGTCATGTAGCTGGCTGGTCTGTCTCCTTCTTTCCTTCTCTCCCTCTCTTTCTTGCCTTTCTGTTAAGACAGCAGCAGGGTTCTCATACTATCCATCTCCAGGCTGTGTCGGGCAGCTCTGTCCCTACCTGAATCTTGGGCCTTCTATAGAACTGCCACGAAGAGTCTCCACGACCTTCCTTGTCATTACATCCTTCAAGATCTCAGTACCTAGGCCAGGCATAGTAGTATAAACCTTTAATCCCAGCACTTGGGAGACAGAGGCAGGCCTGCTCTACAGGCGAGTTCCAGAACAGCCAGAGCTACATAGAGAGACTCTGTCTTGAAAATATAGATAGATAGATAGATAGATAGATAGATAGATAGATAGATAGATCTCAGCATCTTGGTAGTACAATAAGCAAACTTAATATATGAGGCCATTTGCTGTGTATCAGTAAATAACATACTATCTAACACGCTATTTTGATCATTATTTTATTGCATTTATTCATTTATTGTGTGTGTGTGTGTGTGTGTGTGTGTGCATGTGCTATGGCATATATGAAGAGATCAGAAGACAACTTGCTAGACTCAAGTCTCTCCACCTACCACATGGGTCCCAGGGATCAAACTTAGGTCATCAAGTCTGGCAGCAAAGCCTTGCCTGCTGAGCCATCTCTCCTGAGCCATCTCTCAGGCCTGTTTGATCATTTTGAGATGTTGAAACCACCGAGAAAGGAGTTTAGCAACTAGCTCAAGATAACATCAGCAACAGAAAGGGTTGGCCAATGACTTGATGACCTCCGGGCCCTCTTTCTCCCTTAGCCATTAGGCTTTTCTGAATTTAGAAAGGGCACAGATTTCAGTATCCAACTAGTTTGGCCTGGGGCTATGACTTACAAGCTATGCAGTCTTGGGCAACCTGGCAGTGTGATAAAAATAACTAACATAGTTGTAAAAAATAAAATAAAAACCACTGTCTTAGGCTAAGTATGAACCATAGTCACATGAGGGAGATGCCTTTATCAGCTTTATATTACAGAAGGAGAAGCTGCAGCTTGCCCAAATCCAGATACTGCAATAGACCTGGATTCAAACTAGGCACATCTGGCTCTTTTAGCCACCAGATAAATTGCTAGGTAAGGCAATTTACAATAAATATCTAGTATGGAATCTGAAACAATGAGAATTCAATAAACGGTATTTATATAGGCAGAATAATCTTTTAAACTAGTTCTCACAATCTACCAGCTAGATTTCCTTCCTTCCCAACTCATCGGTGATCCCCAGCTTCACCTCTCAAATGTGTGTGAGTGTGTATGTGTATGTGTGTGTGTGCACGTGCACGTGCGTGCAACCTCATACATGTGCGCGCATATGTATGTGGTATTGTATCGTGTAGCAGTTTTCTTCTAGATTAAAACTTTCCATTTTTAAGTGAGGCTTATTAAGACCCAGGATGTGAAACAACAGAATATTTTAAGACAGAATGTTAAAAGGGAGATGTAGCAACAGGATGTCCTAAGCAGGGAGTTCATTAAGATACAGGATATTTACAGGGAGTTAATAGGATGTTACAAGGGAAGGTGAAATCTTCTATCTTACAGGGAAGCTTGTTAAGCACTGGAAGTAGACAACTTAATAACTTCAGGAAGTCCCTGAAACTGACCAGAGTCACTAAGCCCATCCCTTCCCAAGTACATATAAGCAATAAGGACTGCGGAAAAACACCCTCAGACCAGCCAAGCTGCCTGAAAGAAGCAGGCATGAGATGGACTGCATGAAAGCAGAAAGCAGAAGCAGATATCAGCCTGGAAGAGGCTCAAGCCAACTGAGCTACCTGGAAAGGACACGCTCCAACCTGGTCATGCAGTGTTCTCCAGGTTCCCAGCTTTTGTGAGCTGTCCCCATGCTGAGGTAGACTTTGGTGATGCAGCTGTCTTTGAATTATTTCTGCTCCTGTAGATAACCCCTCATCCATATTCCTGTAAATAACCTTAATAAAACTCATTGGTTCACCAAGTCGGACTTCAGTGGTATCCTTACTTCATTCTTTCATCAGTTCCCTATTTGGGGTGGGTAGACATGTATTCATGTCTCCCAGGAACAGTTTCACACAACAGTAAGTGTGATGTGGATGTGGAGGAGGAGGTGGGGTTGGGGTGGGGCAGCAGTACTGGAGATGAACCCAAGTCCCCATACATTCTAAAGAAGCATTCTCTCCCACTGAGGTATAGTCCCAGATCTCCCTATCCAGCCTTTACAGCTCAGAAAACAAAGTTGGAAGAGGAAATCCTCAGAGGTCAGAACACCTGAGTGGCAGTCCTGGCTTTACTTTATGAGCTAGGCAGGTACAACCACGTGTATCTTGAATCTTCCTGTTCTCACCAAGAATTGGGGATGATGTGTTTCCTTCCTGGTTGACAGACTATCTTGAGGGTTAAAGTTGTCACTACATATGCAAATACCTTGAAAACATATTAAGTAGTATTAGTTTATTTGCTTTGGGAAAGTAATTTTGAAACTGCATCTAAGTATATATCCTGAGAGGAAAGAATTATTTTAAAGGGGGGGGCGAGATTTATTTTGCCTCATGGTTTCCAAGGTTTCAGCTCTTTGCTCCCTTGATATGGGCTTGTAGTGAGGCAGAGTAGAGCAGCACGTTGAAAATCATCTTACCTCATTAGAGCCAGAGATCTGAGACAGGAAGGGAGCAGGGACAAGCTCTAGGCCCAGGGCATTCCCTCACCTCCCAATAATGCCATCTTATTATGAACCAATCAAGGGGTTAATCCACTGACAAGTCAGAACCCTCAAACTTCCTCAGATCCTCAGGTCTAAACACCACTGCACCGGGAACCGAGACCTCAGCGCACAAGCCTTTTAGGAGCATAGTCTATATCCAAATAATAACAATAGGGAAGCTGAACAACCTCTCCTGCAGGAACTGATTAAAGAAGGTAGAAAAGCAGCCAGTGAAGAAAGCTCCAGAGAAGCAAAGGTGTGGGGTGTGGAGTGGCAGGGGAGCCCCGAGAAGCAGGAAAATTGGCGTGTTTCTAGGGCTGGAAGGGAGGTGGGGTCAGGCGAGAAGGGCTTTGTAGGCTCACTCAGAAGTTCACATTCTTCTGATCTGGAGCCAACAGAGTAATGGGGTGATTTAGACAAACTAATAATGCAGATCAGCATTGCAAACCCCGGGTGGCAGAGTGGAAGACGGAATGAAGGGGAACGAGTTGAGCCGAGACTGTGGTTAGGATCGGGGCCTTTGCCAGAGCCACCAGTGGGGGTGGAGAGAAGGCCAACGTCAGTCGTTACTTAGAAGGCAAGATTGGCATCACTTGAAGATGAGTAATTAATGTCTTTGGATAATAAAAATTGACAAGTTTGATGACTGATTCTTGGCAAGATGCTACAACCAATTTTTAGAAATGATAAGTGAGTGTTTAATTTAGGAAATGAAGTGGTAGGTTAACTTAGCGCCTGAGTAAGTGCCTATGAACAGATCATACCAAATGCATCTCATTTACTTCTTTAGAGAATATTTTTCCACTAAAAAACAATAAACATTTGTTTCATAAAAGTTGAAAAATGTGGAAAGTGAGGGTAGATAGAAAATGTCTGCTACCTACTGATGACATTTTGCTGTTGGTATTTTCTCTATGGGTTTTTTAACATGGCTGTGATGATTCTATCTACTGTGCTACTTTCTTTTATTAATATTATAAAGATATTTATGACAAAATATTTGTGCCTATCACTTTAAATGATAATTGTATTAGGGTTCTCTGGGGGGACAGAACCAACACAAAGGATATATATTACAAAAGCAGGTTTATTAGGTTGGTTCACACCACAGGGTCTCGTAGTCCAGCAATGGCTGTCTGTACACTGGAAAGGATAAGAGCCAAGTAGCTGCCCAGTCCATGAGGCTGGATGCCTCAGAAGTCCCAGCATGGCACTGAAAGCCTGGAGAATCCTTGGGTTCTGATGTTGGCAGCACTTCCATCCTGGAAATGCACTCATGTGTCTTAGTTGATTCTAGATCCAATCAAATGGATAATCAAGATTAATCATCACAGGCTGGCAAGATTGCTCAGCGGGTAAGGCACCTGCTGCCCAGCCTGATGACCTGAGTCTGATCCCCAAGACCACACTGTAGAGGGAGAACTTCCACAGGTAATGTCCCCTGACTTTCAAATGGAGGGCACCCCCAAATAAATAAATAGATAGATAGATAGATAGATAGATAGATAGATAGATAGATAGATAGATAGATAAACAAATAAATAAAATGTAACTTTTTCAAAAAGCCATGCCTGGCTTCCTCTGCTGATAACTCCAGCACTGTGGGGAGTGGAGGCAGGAGGATGGCTGAGAGTTCTTGGATGGCAGCCCAACTCCAGGTTCAGTGAGAGAGCCTGTCTCAAGGGAATAAGGCAGGGAGCAATAGAGCAAGATACCCAGTGTCCTCCGATGGCCTCTGGGTGTATGCGACCTCCCGTGCGCATGTGCATACACCACACATGCAGCCTCCCCCCCCTCTCTCTCCATTCCTCCCTCTCTCACACACACAAAACAATTTCATAGTATCAAAATAAATTAATATGTATATACTTTTGTCACATAGTATCAAATCTCTTTCCAAAAGGATTGTGACAATTAATAAAGCCACTAAGTAATATGGGCTTACGTATTTTGAAATATATTTCTTGTAATGTATTATTATTAGAAGCAACTAAATAAAACAAAAACACTTACTTGATTAATAAAAATGCCTAATTTCATTTAATTTTTTGTTTTAAAAAATATAACTAATTTTGCATATGAGGAAAAAGCAAATCGTATAAAAAGGCATGAATAGAAAACAAACAACCAAAAAAAGCAATCTTCCTCCTTTTACCAACTACAAATGCTTCCCTCTCCCTTAGAGCAATCACCGTGGAAACTTTTTTGAATATATCTTTCTGAATAAAAAAAAATCTCATGAGTCTTTTGCAAGCTAGCACGAGGCACTATTTATATCTGGCTATTCTGGGTCTTAGACACCTTTCCATGTCAATGCACATATCTGTAGTTCATAAAAAATCAAAATATATTTAACTATCTCTCTATAGATTGACATTTAATTCCCTTTCAATAACTTGCTATTATAAAACAATACCGCAAAGAACATGTTAGAATTAGTGTACTTGTGTGAGATGAATCCCTATGTGTTAAACTGTACCAAACTTCAGATTTAAAATGTTTGCAGCAATTGCTTCTCAGCCTTTTAGTTAAGATCAAATGTAAAAATGTTTGCAGCAATTCACAATTTCAGCGTAGTGTCGCTTTTTACTTTCCTACAACCTTGCTGGTCAAAACCTTGAGTTTTCATCAAGCTGATGTAGACAAAAACACTATCTCTACCAGACCTAAGCACCATTTGGACAACAGTTGCCTCGTTTAACCTGGTTCTCACCATTCTTGGGGCACTTGGTAGCCATTAGTATTCACTTTCTATTTGGGTCCCACATTTTCAACTTTCTCAAAAATTTCAGTTCTATGCTAAATGAAGGTCCTGAAATATTTCCAGCCTACTCTCAACTTTGGGACCTCCTGCTCTGCCCTAGTCTCCCCTGAAAACAGCCAGGGATTCACTTCCCCATGATAGACAGGGTCCACACACCCAATGGCAGGTGGAATCGGCTGTGGAAAACATATTTCTGCCCCTCTTCCATCCTCTCAGATTAAGAGAATCTCTGAGGGGAAAATTGAAGTAGGCTAGATAAGCAAAGAAAAAGAGGCTGGGGAAAAAAAGAAAAAACAAAACAACAAAAAAACAAAACAACCAGCAACTGCTGGAGGTTAATAACACAGTGCAGTGTTCTAGCAGGCCATCCTGAGACCACGAGAACAGTAAAGATATGACACCACCCCAAACTGGCTGGGACCAACATGGCCTACTAAGCCTAGAGCTGGGACCAACAAGGCTGAGACTACCCCTAGCTGTTCTTTGTTTCATTATAGTGGCATCTCTGCGTCGTTAGCCTTGCAAAATTTTCTGTTCCTCCTAAGCATCTGACTTCATTACACATCCAAAAACCTCATTTAAGGACATAAAGGGGAAGCAAACCCTATTTTAGAGAAATCTCAATCAATTTATATGAGTCCACTCCCTAAAACACAGACAATGTCCTTAACTCATAAACAATCCTCCCCTCTATTAAAGCGTGCCCATAAGATCCCATCCAGAATCCTGGGGTAAATGCATCTTTCCCGAGAGGCTATGAAATCACACTTCCTCCTGATTCCTTAAAACAAAAATCATCTGTGTGCATTCAACTGAGAAATATTTATTGAGTGTTAACAAAAGTGAGGGTCATCTAGGAGGAGGGAACCTCAACTGAGACAATGCCACCATCAGATTGGCCAGAAGGCAAGCCTGTCAGTCACTTTCTTGATTAATAGTTGATGTTAGAGGGTTTGGCCCACTGTGGGTGGTGCTGCCCCTGGGCAGGTGATCCTGGCTTGGATAAGAAAGCAGGCTGAGCAAGCTATGAGGAGCGAGCCAGCCAGTAGTGTTCCTCTAGGCTCTCTGCTTCAATTCCTGCCTCCAGGTTCCTGCCTTGGGGTCCTGCCCTGAGTTTCCTTCATGATAGACTATTAACTATAAGATGAAATAAGCCCCTTCTTCCCCAAGTTGCTTTTGGTAGTGGTGTTTTATCATAGCAACAGAAAAGCTAAGACACTATCCCCATTGCTGCATGGGGCAGTGGCTGCTTCTTAGCCACAGTGGCTTCTGTTGTAACGTTTAGTCAGAGCGCCTAGTTGATGGTGCCCAGAGCACATGCCAGCACTCTTGCGGCACAGGTGGCTGGGACAGGGAGCATAGGAAGAGGTAGATTCTGGGCTGAATACAGAGCTCCCTCTCACAAAGTGGGGACTCCTCAATCACAAAGAGAGATTCAGATGCCGAGCAGCTAAAACGAATAACAAATGTCCATACGTGTGGTATTTTATTTATTTTCACTAGGGCCTGGGCAAACTCCAGGAAATAAAGGTCCCTAAAGAGAAACAGAGTGGTTACAGCAGGTGTGAGCTGATGGACAGGCGGAGGTGAAATAAAAAGTTAAGGGGTATGAGACCTACGGGAATAATTTGAAATGACACGGGTGTGAATGTGACATGCCCCCTGCATACTGGGAGACCTGGGAGGGATGAAGAGATTGCCTGTGTGAACAGAAGGGTTGTCACACGGAAGACTGAGTATATTTTCAGAAGCTGCAAAGGACAGTCACATTCATCATGTATCCAACAAATATTGAGTACCTGATATACACAAGCCGCTGCCCAGGGCATAGGAACTACAAGTGAACAAGGCACATAAATTTGTGTGCTGTAAAACTGGCATGTTTGGGAGGAAATGATAAAAAGAATTACATACATATATTTATAACGATAGTGCTGGATGATATGAAATAAAGTAAATCAGAGTGTATATATATATATATATATATATATATATATATCTGCATATAACAAGGCATGGAGTGTGACAGGTAAAGCAATTGGAGGAGTCGTCCCTGAAATGGTGACAGCTAAGCAGAAACCTGAATGAAGGGAAAGAGCAAGTCCTGCAGCTGCCTGGAAGCAGAAATGAAAATCCAGTGCAAAGGCCCCAGGTGGGAACACACATAGTTGTTTGGAAAACACTGAGAAGTTTGTGTGGCCAAAGAGTGGCAGGTAACGAGGTTAGAGAGACAATGGGGACAGGGTTTAGCGCCATAGACGTCAAGGTAAAACATTTTGGTTTAGTCTGAACACTAGGCAAAACTTGAACTGGAGAGTGATCTGATTTTGTTTATACTTTCTAAGAATGACTCATGGGTGAGGGTGGGCTGCGACATGGAAATATATGATAGAAAGGGCAAGGCAGAACCAAAGAGACCAGGGAGGATGCTTCTGCCATGGTCTAGGTTGGAGATGGTGGAGATAGCAGGGTAAGAATTTCAAGGAAACACAGTGTAGAACATACAAGAAAAACTGCCCAGATATAGGACAGTCTGAGTCCTGAAGGGGACTCTGTACTGGAAAGAGTTTGGTCTAAACTCTAGAACGGTGGTTCTCAATCCCTTAGAGGGTTGAACAACACTTTCACAGGAGTCACCTAAGACCATCAGAAAACACAGATGATTTACGTTATGACTCAAAGCAGTGGCAAAAGTACAGTTATGAAGGGGCAACGAAAGTCATTTTATGGCTGGGGGTCACTACAACATGAGGAACTATATTAAAGGGTCGTAGCATTAGGTTGAGAACCACTGCTCTAGAACATGGGCCAAACTGGCCAAACCTGGGAAGCTGTTAGTTTTTTATCAGTGAAGTTTTACTGAAATGCAATCACACTTTCTTGTGGCTGCTTTGGCACGACCACTTTGA
This sequence comes from Peromyscus nudipes, assembly GCA_902168325.1. Taxonomy (NCBI): domain Eukaryota; kingdom Metazoa; phylum Chordata; class Mammalia; order Rodentia; family Cricetidae; genus Peromyscus; species Peromyscus nudipes. The sequence continues at coordinate 3,533 of CABHPH010148750.1, read as the reverse complement.
TAGAGTTGGATCATTACAACAAAGACCATACTAGATTCTACAAGTACTAACATGTTTACTCTTGGACTCATTACAGAACAGTTCTACTTAACTCCAACCTAGACCTCTCAGGTTCTGGCCCTGTCCCTTCTGGGTTTCTCCTGAAGAGGCAGCTGGTCACAGACTTTGGAAAACTGAAGGAATTCCACATCTGCATATCCCACTACATTTCTCTTAGTGAACAAGAAGAATGTTTGTACAAGATACAAACCACTCTTAATTATCTAACAAAAGGCAGTCTGGGCTTCCTTCTACCATGCAAACCACTGGAATTTGCAATGCAAAGAATTCTCGGGTTCTTCTTACATAAAAGCTGAAGCAAATTGGGGCTGGCAAAAGCAGAGATTCTTCAGAGACTTCAGGGTGCTCTCTTAGCAATGGGTTCAAGACTCCCTAAGAAAGGAAGGAGAAGAGAGGGAAGTGGACAAGGAGCAATAGTACCGGTCATACATACCCTGGGGAGCCCATACCAATCAGGGCGCTTTCCGGACGGTGGTCTTTCCCGGCTGCCTCTACCAACAAAAGTATCAGTTGGACTATTGTTTTGAAAATATTGTGGTATCATCAGGATCAAGGATGAGGAATCTGTTTCTTTTTGTTTTTCTTTGCTTTTTTGAGACAGAACCTTACTATGTAGCCCAGAGTGGCCTGGAACTCATAGTCCTCTGATCTCAGCCTTCAGAGTGCTGAGATTATAGTTGTGCATCATCGTGGGCCAGCTGTTAGATCCCTCCCCCCCCTTTTTTCTTTTTGGGTTTTTTTTTTTTTTGAGACAGGGTTTCTCTGTGTAGTTTTGGTGCCTGTCCTGGATCTTGCTCTGTAGATCAGGCTGGCCTCGAACTCACAGAGATCCACCTGGCTCTGCCTCCCAAGTGCTGGGATTAAAGGCATGTGCCACCATCGCCAGGCTCCTTTTTTTTTTTTTTTTTGTATTGTAATTCTTTAAATTGTTGGCATCTGTATTTATCTTATCTTATTTATATTTTTTAAAAAAGTAGTTCAGAAACAATGGTTCAGATAATTCAAAGACAAAGAAAGAAAAATCTCCCAAACCTATTCCTCCTGTGGATCTTTGCTCCCATAATGATCACCTGTGGTTACCTGCTGAGCAGTCTCACTCCTCTCTATTTTGTGTTCTTTTTACAAATACATTAATGATTATGCAGAAATCCTGAAACAGTTTACTGTCTGCTTTAGGAGCTGCCTGGACCCAGCATTTGGACAACACTGATAGTTAAAAAGAATCATTACTCTCCTCTGGACTTTTGATACAATGTAGTGTCCTCATCAATTTTAAATAGTTTTGTAGAATATTAATAAGACTGTTGCATAAACTCATACTTCTGGAGCTTAGCTTTTAAAATTCTTCCTAGAGCACCCTTCTTCAAATATATCTAGGGCTGGAAGCTGTTTGGTATGTGACTGTTCATTTGTGTATACACACCCATGTTTACTCAGTGCTTCTGAATCACTTAAGACCGATTAATCTATGTAACCACTCTGGGCTGCACAGCAAGCCATAATACAAACACCACCGTGTGCTTTTTAACCTAGGAGAAATAGGATGCTGGTGAAGGAGTTATAAAACTTTCCCAAGCAACCTTGGATACCTTTGAGCTCCTAGGTTTTCCCACCTATAAAATACAAGTCTCCCCCATCCCCCCACCCACCTTGTGTGTGTGTGTGTGTGTGTGTGTGTGTGTGTGTGTGTGCAGCTGACTAGCCCAAATTATCTTTTTTAAAATTTATTTTATGTGCATTGGTGTGAAGGTGTCATATCCCCTGGATCTGGAGTTACAGACAGTTGTGAGCTGCCATGTGAGTGCTAGGAATTGAACCCAGGTCCTCTGGAAGAGCAACCAGTGCTCTTAACCACTGAGCCATCTCTCCAGCCCCAAGACCAAATTATCTTAAGATCATGATTGGGGATGGATTGATTACAAATGGATAGCACATAGATGATGATTACCAATCTAAATCACCTTGCCTTATATTGGACTGCAAACTTCCTTGGAGCAATTCTATGTCCAAGGAAAAATGTGGTCATTGTTCAATAACGGTCTTGGTAAGAAAATCTTGGGAGTCAGCATCTGAATACTAAGATTCTACTACTAACCTAGCACACTTATGAGAGTTTTGCCAACTTGACACAACCTAGAATCTCCCAGGAAGAGAGTCTCAGTGAGAGACTGTCTATATTGTGTTGGCCTGTGGGGCTTGTCTTAACTGATATGAGCCTGCTGTGGGCAGCACCATTCCCTAGGCCCAGGCTTCCAAACTATGTAAGAGTGGAGAAACTGAGCTGAGCACAAGCAAGCAGGTAAGCACATATGCATTCATTTTTCCTGGAATTGTAAGCCAACTAAACCCTTTCTCCCCCAAGTTGTCTTTTGTTATATTTTAACATAGCAACAGAAATGAAACTAGAGTAATAATAATAATAATAATAATAATAATAATAATAATAAAATGTAAGGTTCTGATGGGTAAAATTTTTTTCTTTTTGAGACTATAAAATAATTACAACATTTCTCCCTCTTCCTCCTTCCAAATCCTCCCATATACCTCTCCCTACTCTTTTTTGAATTCATGGCCTTTTTTTATTCACATACATTCCTAAATACAACCTGCTCAGTCTGTGTAATGTTACTTGTATGTATGTTTTCAGGGCTACTCATTTAGTGTAGCAAGAATCTTAAAAGTTCTTATTAATAAAATCAAACCTGAAGCCAGGTATTGGGGTGAATGCTGGAAGATCAGAGAAGCAGAACAAGCCACAGCCACCTCACCTTGCCAATTCCTCAGCTGATCCTGTTTCCTCAGACTGGATGCCTCTCAGCTGAACTGTGCTACTCAAAAGCCTAAAAGCTTAACCAGGCTCTAGTTCCTGGTCCTCACACCTTATATACCTTTCTGCTTTCTGCCATCACTTCCTGGGATTAAAGGCTCACTTCCTGGGATTAAAGGCGTGAGTCACCATGCCTGGCTGTTGTAAACTCACAGAGATCCCGATGGATATCTGCCTCCCAAGTGATAGGATTAAAGGCATGTGTGCCACCATTTTCTGGCCTCTATATCTATTGGCGGTTCTGTTCTCTGACCCCAGATAAATTTATTAGGGTGTACGATGTATTGGGGAATACAATATCACCACAATTTCGTATTGGAGAACCAATTGCTATGCCTTTTCCTGGGGAAGACCATCTCTTCTGCTCCTAGCTTTCCTCAATTGCCCATGGTTCTTTGTGTAGGGTTCAGGCCTCATGAGCTTTTTCCCTGTCCACTTTAACATGTCCATTGATATCATCCTTGTTCGGTTTATATTTGGGCAGTCATGTCGGTGAGATTTTATGGGTGTAGCTTCTGATATTACTAGAGACACAATCTCACAACAAACCCTGATCCTCTGGCTCTTGCAATCTTTCTGTCCCTTTGCCTCAATGTTCCCTGAGATGTATCCATTAGGACTGGGCTCCATCACTCTGTGTTTTGAC
>CABHPH010148748.1:0-14915 GCA_902168325.1 Peromyscus nudipes | reverse complement strand
CTAGTTTATTTAAGCAGTATTTTTTCTGGGAGTGCCCCATTTATTTTTAATCTTTAAAATTTGCATTGTAGTGGACTACATAAAAACTGTTTCGTGGAGGTATATAATGCACTTCAGGCATATTCTTCCACACCCAGGCACCCTCCCTCCCCTCGGCTCTCCCCGCCCTTCCTCCTGCTCCCCACGCAGTCTCACTTCCGCTTTCAAGTCCTCTGGACACATATGACTTCACACATTTATATAAAATCTAGGACCCCGAAGTGAGAGAAAACATGATATTTGCCTTTCTGAGACTGACTTAATTCATTTAATACGGTTATCTCCAGTTGTACCCATTTTCCTGCAGTTAACATAACTTCGTTCTTCCTTACGGCTCTGTACTATTTAAAACACTGCTGTGCAGTGGACTGTGTGTGGTTTGTCCATCTTCCCAAAACACAGCCCCAACTATCCTACCAAAGCCAATGATATTTTTGTGCATGGTGTATTCTTTTCTTTTCTTTCTTTCTTTCTTTTTTCTTTTTTTCTTTCTTTCTTTTTTTGTTGTTGTTTGGGATTTTTGTTGTTTTTTGTGGGTTTTTTTTTTTTGTTTTTTGTTTTGTTTTGTTTTGTTTTGTTTTGTTTTGTTTTGAGACGTGTTTTCTCTGTGTAGCCTTAGCTGTACTGGGACTCAATCTATAGGCCAGGCTAGCCTCGAACTCACAGAGATCAGCCTGCCTCTTTCTCCTAAGTGCTGGGATTAAAAGCATGTGCCGCCACCACCCCGTGGCTTATTGTTTTCTAAAGTAAATTGCTCTGAAGTGACATGGTTAGAAGACATAATTTTATTTATTTTTGTAAGCAGATACTACTAGGCTAGACTACAGAAATTTTTTTCAGTCTTGAGGTTCACAATAAAGAAAGCTATGTTATTCAGACACCTCAGGGTGTCGTGTGAGCACAGCAGAGCTGGGGTAAGAGCCACTCTGTTGGACTTTTCATGAGGGTCAAAGTCATGCTGAGATGTTGTGGAGTCTAGGCCTCAAATGTAGAATGACGTACAAAGACTAAACAATGAAGTAACCCAATTCAAGTTAGCCTTGTCTCAAGATCATCTGAATAGACTGTTGGGGGAATTTACAAGTAATGACATGATTACAAAGGATTTCTTGCTTTATTTAAAGGATATGCTACAGAATTTTTTTCCATAGCAAACTCCTTAGTACTGTACATACAAACAAGGCAAACCCTGGGGCTAGGGATGTAGCTCAGTGGTAGAGGATGTGCTAACAGCCTGCACAGGAGTCGGAAATCTAGCATCATAAAAATAAAAAGTATCAACTGTCTGAATTACTGAAGTAGAATCTATATACTATTTTCATAGGTACCACTTTTTTTTCCCCCGAGGCAGGGTTTCTCTGTGTAGCTTTGGTGCCTGTCCTGGATCTTGCTCTGTAGACCAGGCTGGCCTCAAACACACAGAGATCCACCTGGCTCTGCCTCCCGAGTGCTGGGATTAAAGGCGTGCGCCACTGCTGCCCGGCACATAGGTACCACTTTTAGCAAATGAAGTTTACTGCTGTCTTACATGGTCTCCTATAAAGAAGTGGCAGGCTACAGTTCATTTAAAGTGAGAGAAAGCATCACTAGGGTGGACAGAGAGCTGTGTAACCTCACACACCTGAAAATGAAATCCACGTAGCATGAAAGAAGATTTTCTTCATTCCTGGCTGAATTCAACCTTTGCAAATTAGTGTGCTCTGTGAAGGAGGAGAAGACAGTTTTGGGGGCTTCCTATAATCATTATTTGTGATTCTTCTGTGAATGAGTCACAGATTTGAGCTATGTTCCCTGTGGCCAGCCTCTCCCATGTCTGAATGATGATGTTCGATGTCACCTCTCACCTCGTATTGTCCCTACAGTTCAGTCCTCCAGGGCAGGGCCATGCTTACTTGATTGCTGTGTTAGTGAGAAGCATCACCCTGGCAATCATTTAGAAAAGGTCCTAGCCCATTGCCAGACACAGTCCAAGAATGGAGCCATTTGAGGAGATGACCAAGTACTATGAGAAAATGCCAAGAACATAAGACAAGAGTCTTGTGACCTCAGTTTCCTCAAAACATGGAGTTGTTCTTGGAATGTGTTTTTGTGATCCTCACGTGTATAGCGAATAGGAGTGAGTTTACTTCAGATTAGTCATTACAGGTAGCTATTGTTACTTGTTTATATGCCTGTGTGGAATAACATATTTTAGCCTTGTGCAGCTTGTCCACCATGTGCAGCTTGCCTGCCACTTGTGACTTGCCCTTGTGATTGTACTTTACTCACGTGACTCCTCTTAACCCTCCGAGTATAAATTGTCTGATGCGCTGAATAAAGTTGGCTGTTGCATGAGATTTCAGCCTGCCTCATTTATCGACTCCATTCTCCCAGGTGCCACCACCTACTAGAGTGGTAAACAGCCCATGGTGACTGATAAAATTAAGGAGGAAGCAAATGAACCTTCTGTGATTAAAGGTTGTAGTATTTTGTTTGATCCTGTAGCTTGATTGGTAATTCCTTTTAAACAAACAAACAAAAAAAAACAATTTATTTTTATTTTTACTGTATGGGTGCTTTGCCTGTGTAATACATGTATTTGTGATACCCATGGAGACCACAAGGCATCAAATCCCCTGGAACCAGACTTGCAGATGGTTGTGAGCCCCCATGTAGGTGCTGGGAATCAAACCCAGGTCACATCTGCAAGAGCAGCCAGTGCTCTTAGCCACTGAGCCATGTCTCTAGACCTCATCAGCTTCTTTATTATAACTGGAGATGATGGTGGTAACAGGACTCAACACAGAGGGTTTGTAGAGTAGAGAGTGCTCAGAACATGTCTGACACATAGTTCAGAGTGTTGCTGTCTATGAAAGAAAGGAATTGCATTTAATGAAGTAGCTAAAAATACTTTAGAAGTCAAACAAAGCTTTAAGCCTGATATGGTGGCCAATGCCTACAATCTCAGCATGTAGGAGGCAGAGGCAGGAGAATTGTGAGTTTAAACCCAGTCTGATCCAGGACTACCTAAGGAAGGCTGTATCTAAGAGGAAAGAAAAAGTGTAAATGAAGGTAGGGTGGCAGAGTGACGAAAATATTGTGAAATCATAGAGTGGTGATGGCTGTACAGATTGTTAATATATGAAACCCACTGAATTGTGGACTTTTAAAAGGCGAATTTTATGGCATGTGAATTATATCTCAATAAAAATGTAATGGAGAAAAATTCAATTCCATATATATGTGTGGGGACATAATAGGCACTTAACCCTATCCTGACTTTGGAGTGAGTATAAAAGAAGGTCCTGGCACTGGTGGGTCTTGTTTAGGGGGCACTTCAGTGTAGAGTGTCGGCCCTTTCCCCTCTAATTGCTGAGGAAGATGTTGCTATCCACATCTGTGACTTCCGGACTCAGAACTTTTCGTAGGTGACTTGCCCAAGGTCCCATAGGAAGTGTGGAAGTAGAGATAACAGGGACCAGCTGGCTAGTTCCAACAAACCACCTTGGATCATGTTGAGGACAAAGGCTTTCCAGTCATAAAGTAATCAGCCAAGCAGACATTGCAGGATGTTTCTTGGTGCAGGTGTGTGGTAAAGAAAGGTTTAAAAAAAAAAGTGGCTGTGAGTGGCCAGTAGCTGGGGAGGTTTTCCGGGCAAAGGCTTTGAGAAAAAGCTTGTGGGTAGGTAAGGTTTTCCCACTGCAGTGAGCCTATGTGTTCGGAGATGGGGAAGAAGGGCTCACGGAATAGAAAGCTGCACACACTCAAGTTCCCTTTAACACACTGAGATGCATGTGGATTTTATATTCACACCAGAATTCACACGAACACAGCTGAAGTCGCTGGTGTTTGTTTTGAGCAAGGTGTTGAAGGTCAAGTTTCTACCAAAGAAGGGGAGAGGAGTAAAACCAAACTGGGCAGTTTGGCTGTCTATTCACTTACCCACTTCATTTTACTTGGTAAGTTATTTTTAGTGCTTACCTGACTATTGCCTGAGACTAGAAATAAAAATCTTCCTTTGAGAAGATTCCAAGCCAGGAGCTGTGATCAGATACCCAAGACAGTAAAGTAAAGTGAAGGGTTGTAAAAAACAGAAACACAGACCTGAGAACGCGATGTTGGCAGGCATGAAGGCTCCCACCATAACAGCGTTTCGGAGGCTGAGGCAGGAGGATTTCTATGAATTTGAGGCCAGCATAGGCTATATAGGGAGTTCCAGGGCACTAGACTATGAATTAGACCCTCAAACAAACAAAACAAAAACCACTGTGTTGCATCAGAGTTGATTTTTTTTCAAGAGTTTTGTTTTTTCTGGCTAAACAAAAATACTCTTTTAGAAGATTCTGTAGACTTCCTTAGCTGAGCCTCCACTGGCTAATGGAGAGGAGCATCAGGATTTAGGGAAGAGGCAAGTGGGACTAGGGTAGGAACCGAAGAGGTTAAAAGTGGGTTTAAAATTGAATCTGGACAATAACTCTGCCACATCCTTTCAGGGTCATTATTTATTTATTTGTTTGTTTGTTGGTTTTCAAGACAGGGTTCTCTGTGTAGCCCTGGCTGTCCTGGAACTCGCTCTGTAGACCAGGCTGGCCTCGAACTCACAGACATCCGCCTGCCTCTGCCTCCCAAGTGCCGGGATTAAAGGTGTGCGCCACCACCACCTGGCTCAGGCTCTTTCCTCGAGGAAAGGGCTGATGGAACAGAAGGATCCATCTCATCCAGTGCTCTCTACTGGTACCCATTTTGGCCCATTCCACATATAAGAATATAAGAACCCTTTTGGAGAAGAAAAAAGTACAGTTTGTAATTTAAAAAGAGAAGAAACCTCTTTGTGTTGCAAAATAATGTACATTTTATCGTCTTTACTGCATCTTAGTGTGGAGTGGCGTTAGGCACAGTCATGGTGTTGGATGACCACCAGTCACCACCATGGTAACTCATGTCTCTCTCTGGGTAACCTCAGGTCCCTTCTGTTTCCAAGAACCTGACTATTTAAGATCTCTCATGTAAGTGGAATCACACATTTGAAAAAAAAAAAACATTTATTTATGTAAATTAGTGCTCTATCTGCATGTATGCCTACAGGACAGAAGAGGGATCCGATCCCATTATAGATGGTTGTGAGCTACCACGTGCATGCTGGGAATTGAACTCATGACCGCTTGAAGAGCTGGCAGTGCTCTTGACCACTTAGTCCATCTCTCCAGCCCAACAATTTTTATACTTTCTTATCTTGCATTTCCACTTAGTATGATATTTTTGAGGTCCATCCATGTTGGCATGCATTTCCTTTACCTACCCTCATGCTGGTGGACTCTGGGCTGTTTCATTCTTCTAACTATTGCAAATTAAATGTATTAAAACATTAGTGATTAACCCCCAAGTTATCAATAATGCATCAATGTCACATTAAGGAAAGAAATAAAGGCTCTTCTCCTTGGAGACATTTAACTAAGAGCGAGTCTGGATTTGAGTAATCTACTTCATGTTCCCTGTGTCTTCCATCCTCCTCACAGAGGGCTTCTTGATCTGTATTTATTGGACAGCCCAGAAAGTATCACATGGGAAAGGAGTAGTTTTACATGAGATTAAGTCACTGGGTCCAACTGATCCAGACAAGAAATAATACTATGAACATCATTGTTTATCAACCAATATCCACATGTTGTGTTTAACATTTATGGTGGATATTCATTTTAGAAGACTGCTTTCAACCTTTTGTATTTGCTGTTTTCATGCATTGTTCTGGGTCAGGGACGTAGAAGAATATATAATTTAAGATTATAGCTTTGCACCATGTGGTGGTGGTGCACACCTTTAATCCCAGCACTCGGGAGCAGAAGCAGGTGGATCTCTGTGAGTTCAAGGCCAGCCTGGTCTACAGAGCAAGTTCCAGGACAAAGAAACTCTGTCTCAACTCCCCCCCCCCAAAAAAAAGATTACAGCTTAAACAATCAGGCTGGGTACACAGTAGGACAGCAGCCTCAAGTCTTAAGTGACTTCAAGGTGTATTATTAACTCTGGCTGTGAGGTCTAGCAAAAGTTCCAGTCTCTTAGAATGGAAGAGATACTTTCATACTCTTGGCCCCATCACAGTGAACAGCATTGCTGTGAACAGTAGCATTTGGGTGTCTGTTCACGTTCCTGTTTTGTAGACATTTGGATACATACATCAAAGTGAAATTGTTGAGTCATGTGGTAATTCTGGGTAGCTTTGGAGGAAACTACCCAATTGCCTTGCATGGAGCTGAACCACTTTACAAACCCTCCAGCGTTACCTGCCAGTTCCCACTTCTCTGCCTCCTGGTCAGCAACTGCGGAAGAGTATGGGCCAGGTCCTGAACTCGGAGGTAGAAGTATTAATAGCACTGTAGGGTGGGAGGATGGCTCAGTGGGTAAAGTGTTTGCTGTGCAGCACGAGGAACTGAGTTTCAGCCATGGACTTCACAGAGAAGTGCTAGGCTTGTGACATGCGTTTGTGACGCCGTCACTGAAGGGCAAGGCAGGACTTGGTGAGTTCATGTCTGATGTCCAAGTTGAAGATGATAGTACAGTAGACACACTCGCTCAGAAAACAATGGGGCTTATGCAATGGGGTCTGACTCTGCAGTGTCCCCTACAGGCCTGTGTGATGGTACTGTTTGGAAAGGATTGTAGAATTAGAGGAGGTGGAGCCTCGGAGGAGGCAGCGGCTCACTGTGGGTGGGCCTTGGAGTTTTGTGGACCGCCCACTTTCTGACCCACTTTCTGTTGACCTCTGTAACTCCCCTGCCATGCAACAGCACCTTCAAACTGCGAGCCAGAAGGAACCCTTCTTCCTTACATCGCTTTTGTCCGGTGCCTGTCACTGCAGAGACAAGTGACTAATATCTTTTCTGCTTTGATTCTGCTCGGTCTACCAACCTAGTAGATGCTGTTTGCATTCACAGTGAGTCTTTCTCCATGTAGCTGGTCCTGTGTGGAAATACCTTCACTAGCACATTCAGAAATGTGCTTTACTAACCCCCATGTATCTCTCAATCCACTCAGGTGAAAATGAAGGTTAGCCGTCATACTGGCTTTGCTTTTTAATATGTTGTTTTTTTTTTATTTTGTTTTTGAGGCCGAGGGATGTTAGATTTATAAAAAGATGGCAGAGGGTGCAGAGAGATCACATGTGCCCTCCACCCAGTTTCCCTTCATGCTGGCATAGTGCTGTGTTTGTGGAAAGGAAGCATTTAAGACTGACCCAATACTAACTAGTAACCAGATGCTGGACTTGCTGCAGAGTTGGCCAGGTCTTTTCTCTGTCCCAGAGAACAGCCAGGACCCCCTAATGTGTCCACAGCTCAGCTCCTTGTTAATCAAGGCTTCTAGTGCCCTCAGCTCCCAGCCTCATGTTGCCCTGTGTCCAGTGGGAACCATGTTTATTGACTCTATGGTACGCTTGGAGAAGCTAGAAGGGGATTGAGGAGGTGAACGGGATGGGATAGTGTGCTAGAACACTGAAGGTCATTACTGAAGCTTCAGTGGACCTGTTCTCGCCAGCTGACCCTCATGGTCATCCTCTCATGGTGTGGGAGGGAAGGGGTGGGGAGAGAGAAGGAGAGGGGAGAGAAGCTCTCTGGCATGCCTCTCCCGTCAAAGCACTCACCCCACCGAGAAGCCCCCGAGACTTTGTCTGAAGCTGACTACCTCCCAAAGGCCCCATCTTCCAATATCATGGCACCGGAAGTTAGCGTTCGGCATTTGGATGTGGGGGAGACAGTAACACAGTTCCGCCTGTAGTGCAGCCAGAACGGAGGGTGAGAGAGTCTCTGCTGCTTCCACACCCAGGATGGGAGAGTTTGTTGTAAGACCCCTCCTCAGATTCCTGGAACCTCATCTTCACTGAGCCCTGAAAACTCATCTCCATAACAAGGCACTTGCCTGTGTTCTAGACCCTCCTTTCCCAGGAAGCCTTCCTGCCATCCAGACAGATGTACAAACACAGACACATCGGGTCCACAAGCTGGACCCTTCACAAACACCACTAGGTGGGGATGGTTCCCTGCAGCTCCTGCATTAATTTTATTGGTAACCTTCTGAAAATCAGGCTTTGACTAATGGAAGAATGAGACTCTGGCTTGAGGCCAGATTGACAGAGCTGTTTTTGGAGTTTAATGGAGTGCACACTGGTGCAGACCTGTAGCTACCCAGGGCCAAGCTGCTGACTGCTAGGACGGAGGAGGTGGAGGACATGTAGGGGTCATGACTGCTTGGAAAGCAATGGACTGTAGCATGCATGATAGGGCTGGGTAGATGACTCAGTTGATAAAATGTTTGCCTTACAAGCACACGGACCTGAGTTTGGTCCCTAGAACTCCTACTTAAAAGCAAAATGTCTGGCACAGTGGCACACACTTGAAATCCCAACTCTGAGAAGTCAGAGCCAGCAGGTCCCTGAGGCTAGCCAGTCAGCCCACTTGGTGTGTTCCACATGAGTGAGAGACCCTGCCATTTTTAAAAAGAAAATGGTGGGTAAGGGCTGGAATAGTGGGTAAGGGCTGGAGAGATGGCTCAGCCATTAAAGCTAGACTCACAACCAAAATATCAAAATGGTGAATGGTGCCTGAGGAATGGCATCTGATGTTGTCCTCTGGCCTTCAAACACACACAATCCCATGCGCAAAGAACACACACACACACACACACACACACACACACACACACACACACCAAGAAAACTTCCCAAACCCAAATAAGTGGCAAAATAGCAGGAGTTACGGACCTGGTGTCTGTCACTAGGCAGCTCTGTGATCTGAGAGAACTCTCTGGGGGTTGTAAATTCCTTGAGTGGGAAGCATGTCTTCAGTCTATTCTCAGAACCTGTAGTCAGAGTTCAATGCTGAGGCCTTAGGGTTACTCTTCTATTACATTTGCTGTAGAACGCACAGACACAGGATGTGACATTCATCCGTTTCTAGGTCTACAGCTCTCAGGCATCAAATAGATCCATGAAGCTGTGTGATCATCACTGCAACCTGCTTCCCAAACTTTTTCACTTTGCCAAAGTCGAAGTCTGTCCCCATGAGCAGTAACCCTGCATTCCTCCCAACCCCACAAACCTCTACTCTGTGCATTTTGAGGTACCTTATGTAAGTGGATTTTAAACTATGGCTTGTGGTCACGTGGTCATGTGACCAAATGTGAGGTCGCAGAAAAATTTGACAACAGTAAAAGGTTGCCGAACGTGCAATTATCAAAAGTTAACTCAAAAATCAAACACGTCATGATGCTGAGCTATCTGGGGCAGTTTTCCCATGAGTTGCCTTGTGGGACTTCCCTGCAGTCTTGGGTGTGCACGCGCTTGCACGCACGTACACAAACACATATACACACACACACAAACACACACACATGAATGCTTTGCACTGGGCATTGCCAACATGCTACACAACATCCATGAACGCTGCCTGATACACCTCTGCTCCGATTGGAAGCTGGTGAGTGTTAGGAACGGCACTGTTCCTACTGCTCTTATAGATACGTCACGGTTTAATTACTGAAAACAAAGACTTTCAACGTTCATCTCCCATCCCCCTAGCATGTAAGTATCAGATTCGTGTATCTTTGAATGGGATTGTGTTAGACAGCAAACACATCCTCCTCAAAAGCAAATTTGTGTTTTATCCTTAATAGGTGATAAAATTATGTGCACACCAAAGGATTTTTAATTAAATTTCTGTTATTTATTTTTATACATATTTTATATTCCTATATAACATTTTTCAAGCAAAAAGTGGTCATGATGGAAAAGGTTTAGGAATTAGATCTATTGCTAAAATGCTTGTTTTGGAGCCATGTAGACCTGAGTAGGAGCTCCAGAACCCATGTCAACAAAATTGTATGTGGCATGTGCTGGGCAAGAGGAGACAGGCAGATCCTTGAGCCCGGAGCCAGTTACCTAGCCAGCCTGGCCTACTTGGCAAGTTCCAGACCAGTGAGAAACTCTATCTCAAAACAGATACACAAAAACAAAAACAACAAAAAACCAAAAGCAAAACAAAAACACACACACAAAGGTGAGTGGCACTTGAGACCCAAACACACACACACACACACACACACACACACACACACACACAACACCCCAGTCTCTACGTTCATTTTGCTCATCTGTCTATGGACAGGCACCTATGAGAGATGGCTTTCTCTTGGCTCTCTCCTTTGAGGTACATTCTCACACAAATAAGTATAAAATTTTTCTTCCTTGGCTCTCTACCTAGGAGTGGAATTGTTGTTTGGTGGCCCTGGGTGTGACTTTTGAGAAACTGCCAATTGTTTTCACTTTAAAACAGAACTGTTTGAAAGTGCTTAGCGCTGCTGCAGGGGTGACGGGTGTCCCTCGGAGAAGGAGATTGAAGCCACCTGGGCTCAGACTGACCTTCTGGCTGTGCAGTTTATAGCTCTCCCTGGGGATGACAGGGATCAGATGTGTTTGTGACTCAAAGGCCTTCCCTCATGCCAGAGCTGCATGGTTTCTCGGTCTGGGATCAACTGTACTAAAGCTTAAAGTTTGCCACAGAGAAATTATTCTCCAGACTTCAGAAATGGCCACGGTATGTGTAGACATTTCCAGTTTCATTCCTAGGACTTGAACTCCAAACGTGACTGCTGTAAGGACTGAAGGAAAAGCCAGGAAGTTTAACTGGGAAGGCGGAAAGTGGGATGTTGCTAAGATCAGAGTGTCCAACAACATGGACCAGAGCTACAGAACAGCTTAGATCAAGCTAGGCGTGGCCAGGACAGCAAGGGAGCAGGTGAGAGGGTCAGCTGGGAGTTGTCTGAGCATCTTTTTTCCCCCCCATTTTTTATTTTATTTTATAATTTAATTTAATTTTACATATCAGCCACACGGATTCCCTTGTTCTCCCCCCCCCCGCATCTTTTTATTTAACTTTAAAAACATTTATATTCCTATGGATGAGTGTTCTGTTAGCATGTATGCCCGCATGCCTCAAGAGAGCATCAGATCCCATTAAGGATGCTTGTGAGCCACCATGCACTGTGTGGTTGCTGGGAATTGAACTCAGTGCTTGTAAGTGCTGAGCCATCTCTCCAACCCGTTTTAGAATGTCTGGGTTCAGATTTCAGCTTTTCTGCTTCTAGTTGGAGTAGAGCTTAACTTTCCCCAAATTTACATTTTTTTCATTTGTAAAATAAAGACCGTGTGAAATTATTTGGATAAAATAAATCCATATAGGTGAGATGATTCTCATGGTGTCAGTGGCTTACCCTGCTCTTCCTAGGTCCTGAGAACAAATCTCTGGGACCCTGCTAAACCGGGAAAGTTGGGGCTCAGTTATGGCTCCATGCACACGTGTGTTTGCAAGCCTCTGGGTGCAATCCAAGCATTCTGCTGAAAAGGCCTCTCTAACAAAAACCACTTAAGAAACCTTTCTCCCTCTCCTGGTTTCGGAAACATACTTTAAATCACCAGTTTTAGGCACTATTTGCCTGTTGATTGCCCTAAAATTACCTTTGGGCCAGGGAAATGGGTTAGCAGGCGAGAGTCATTATGGCTGCACAAACTTAATGACTTAAACTCCATCCTAGAACCCATGTTAAGAGCTGGAGTTGGCAGCATGAAGCTATAATCCCAGCACCCCGCTGGCGGGTGGTGGGAAGCATAGAGAGAAGAAATCCCTCCCCTGACCCCCCTCCCGCCACCTCCCCCCTCCCCCAAGCTTGCCTTGAGTAGGTAACACAGCAGCAGAAATAACGAGAGAGGCCCCGCCCCAAATGAAGGGGAAGATGAGAACCGACCCCTAAAAGTTGTCCCCTGATTTCCATGCATGTGTCATGGCATGAACGCGCGTGCGCGCACACACACAGACACAGACACAGACACAGACAGACACACACACACACACACACACACACACACACACACACGCTTTTTCTTTTTTTTTAAGTTTAAAGCTACCTAATTTCCTTTCTGCTGTTTCCTCTGTGTCCACATCAAATGCTTTGTCTTTGGGGGAGTCTGGTAGACAGATTTTCCTAGTAGGTATGAAACTGTATATCTAAATAAAGGACTCTCTATGCTTTAAAAATAACAGTTAGTCAGGCTGGAGAGATGACTCAGTGGTTAGGAACACTGGCTGCTCTTCCAGAAGACCTGGGTTCAATTCCCAGATTCTACATGATGGCTCACAACCGTCTGTTATTCCAGTTCCAGGGAATCCAATGCCCTCTTCTGACCTTCATGGGCACCAGGCATGTGTGTGGTATACAGACATACATGCAGGCAAAGCACCCGTACATGTACAATTTTTTTTAAGAAAAGAAAACAAAAATAATTAGCAATGTCAATACAACAGAAAACCTTGAGTATCCAAGCAAAACTCAGAAATGAACACTTTTTTTGAAGGCTCCCTTTTATTTACTACAAAGGTTTTATTTACTACAAGACCATAGCAGTGTGAACAGAGATCACCACCATTAACAGGACTTGAAGGAAACGGCATGTTTGGTAAGTGTGGAAGTACTAAAGAACTTCCTCTCTCCCATCTTTCCCTGCGCTGGCTGGGACTGGGGCAGAGGCAGCTCAATCAGCTTCTGCTCACCCTTGCTGATGTAACTCGATGAGCCGACCTGCAAACACAGCCAGTGTCCCGATGAGACATACCAGCATAAAGATTCCAAGGAGAATGTGGTCCATCACCATGGCAACATACTTCCATTCCTCAGATGCCTGGGAGGGAAGAGGGCATTAGACAGGATCCCTTAAGATGGGACACAGGCTCATAGCATCCCCTACTGGCCTGGCCTTCAATATATAAATCTCCAACCTTAACACTGGAGTCTGATATAATGATCTTATTTTTTCGTGTAATTATTTTACACCAAAATGAGTTACTAAAGTGCCCTAGGGGTAGTCAACAGAGCACATCTGAGTCAGTAGCTGTAGCTTGGAGCCAACTCAATGCTCAGGTCAAACCCACCTGTCACACTCATGCGTTTGATCATTTAAACCCAGAGGTGCGGACTTGAAGCCACAAAGCTTACATTATTGGACTCCTGGTCTGACTTCATGGTCTCTGCGATGTACTTAACACCCTCAATGGCACTTTTCACCTCGGGGTGCTTGATCAGCGGAGAGTGGAAGCCCGCAGGTGGAGGCCCCGGCTTCCCAGAAATGTCAGAGATATCTATGTCTTCTGTGAAAATCTTTTTCTCTTGTTTGTCTCTGGATGGTCTTTTCATTGTGGAGAAAAACATAATGTTCGGGATAGTGTCGATAAAAACCTAACATAAAAAAGAAATTTATGGCATGAGACTTCTTGTCAACATTTCAAGAACCACTGTCTTTGAATTTGCCATGTAATCTTGGGCGAATCACTCAGTATCTCTAGTCCTCACCCTCCTTGAACTTAAAGCTCTGCAGGGTCAAGGACAATACATCTGGCTGTAGGCTACAGCTATGTTCTGTAATTTGAGCAGTTGGCCACTGGAGGGAGCCCGTGTGCAGCCACCAATGCTGCATTGCCAGACTCTGCAGGCAACAGAACAGTCCTTGACAACGTGTTTTCGGGGCCATATGATTAAAGACCAGTCCTGAAGCCTCAAGTACGTAAACATTTAGCCACACAGAATAACTCGACTGTTTCCTTCTGGTCTTGTTCCTGATGTTAAGTATACAGTGTCATCTAACAGGAACAGTTAGTGTCCTCCAGAAAGCCTCCATGGTAAGCCATTATTATCGACACTAATTCCACACAGCTTAGTATCTGTGTGATGTTTATCAAAAACGGGCATATTTGGCTCAGGGATATAATGCTTCTCAAGAATGTTCAGGACCCTGAGCTCAATCCCCAGCATGACCACAAAATCAACTGATTAAAATAAAAAGACATACGTGCGGTATTAACACATTTTCGGTTCAATAACATAAATATTCGAGAGCACTCTCCTCACACCAGGGCCCTCCTCTCTCCTCCTGCTTATTCTATTCTCAACTGATGATTTTTACCAGTGAAAATACGCATGTCTGTTCACAAATTGGGAAACACACCAATAGAAATCTTAAGAATGTCCTTGTCTGGTGTGGTGGCGCACGCCTTTAATCCCAACACACAGGAGGCAGAGGCAGGTAGATCTCTATGAGTTCGAGGCCAGCCTGGTCTACAGAGTGAGTTCCAGGACAGGCAGGACTACACAGAGAAACCCTGTCTCAAAAAACAAAAACAAAACAACAACAACAAAAAAAAAACCCACCCCAAACAAAACAAAACAAACAACAACAGCAAAGAATGACCAAATGAGAAGACAGGAATCTATTAATTTCTAATCAGAGATTCCATAAATTTTTGTGGGTTTTATTCATTTTACTTTTCTTCTGTCTCTGGGAAGGCTACATGAGCTGTTCCCACAAAAAACTGCTCCTACTTCCCTAAGCCCAGGAAGGTCTTTCAGTCCCAAGTATTCCAGGTGTTAGCTAGGACGTGGTTGGTGTCACTGAAGGGGAGACCTGTGAGTCTGGGCACTCACCTTCCGCACCCACTCGGGCATGACGTGGGTGCTGGGTGAGCGGTGGTGGGTGTTGATAACGATGACGGTGATGATGATGGACGCGATGACGAACACCATGGTGAACAGCATGTACTTCCCGATCAAAGGCACGGCACTGGAGGTGGAAGGGATCAGCTCCACAATGACCAGGAGGAACACAGTGAGGGACAGTAAGACAGAGATACTCAGTGTCATCTTCTCCCCTGGAGAGACAAAAGGAAGAAATGCAACGCCCACCCATTCCTGGAACCCCAGGACTTCGGAGTGTGACTGTATTTGGATATGTATTAAGAAGATAATTACGGCAAAACGAGAGTGGGGGAGTTACCGGTGTCACAGTAAGGGGGACTTTGGACACAGAC
>CABHPH010148746.1:0-22714 GCA_902168325.1 Peromyscus nudipes | reverse complement strand
TTTTTTTCTAGGATATGTGTGATGTTTAGGCAAGTTGTGCACAAAGTTTCATCATTGGAGACCCAAGCTGGGATTGGTCCAAGGGAGAATACGAGTGAGATCTGTACAATGTCTTCTTTGATGGAAAGGACCAGACTAGAAGGCAGCCTTTGGAGGACAAAGGAGAGGTACCCAGTGTGTATCGAAGGATGAGAACAGCACTGAGTGATCTGCCAACACATCTTCTCATCACCTTTCTGGTACAATCTACCAATCTGACCCCTTGCTCTGTTCCAGGGCCACAGGTATGGTATAAAATTTAAGACCATGCCAGAAAAATGAAATCAAAATAAAAAATAATTGGAGTCAACAGTTTCTACTATTGTTAAAAAATAAAGCACTTCAATCATTTTAAAAATTAGAATCATTTCCTGAAAAGCCAATTGGCTTTCAGTTGCTGATATCTTCATTTTTCCTATCTTTTATTTTTAGGTTAGATTTTCTCTTTAACAATTTCACCTGTGTGTACAATGCAGCCTGACCACACTCACCTTCCACACTCTCTAACCCCCCTCTCACCCCCTGCTCAGTGCCTTCTTCCTCTGCCTAATTTCCCTTCCCACTTTTAGATCTGTTTGTTCCGTGCTTGCGTCCACAGGAGTATTGGGTATAAAGCCATCCACTAGGCCACTGACAGCTCCCCAGTAGCCAAAAATGAATACATTCACTTCCTGGCCCCCGGAAACGTGTAGCTTCCCAGAGAGGGGCACAGCCCTATGAGTCCCTTCCCTCATCCATGACTGTCAACATAAAAAAAAAATCAATGCATAAACACCATTGTAAACAATTCATCCATCGTTTAAATAAAGCTATGATGAGATGACTACCAGGTCTGATTAGAGCTGGAGGCAACAGCAAAAATCAGTAATACTGATCCTATATGAAATGGTGATATTTTATTAATTATTTTTAATATTGATTTTGATTTTTTAAAAAAAGCATGTAATTAAATGGTTTTCGGTGTTATTGCTGAGCTTCGGCACCTGTGTCTGTCTGGTACAGAGTGGGTACTTGACTGGCCGTGCCCTGGCCCCTCCCGTTCCTGCTCTACCACAGAATCACTGACCACAGACAGCCTTCTCCTCTGTCGTCATCCCTGTCCCCTCCAGTCTCCGAATCTCCTCCTTCCCTGCTGCCACCGCCCCAGTTTGCTTCTTCACCATTTCTCTCTCACACAATCTCAATACTTATCTACTCAATACAGTACTTGCCAGACTCACC
This sequence comes from Peromyscus nudipes, assembly GCA_902168325.1. Classification (NCBI taxonomy): domain Eukaryota; kingdom Metazoa; phylum Chordata; class Mammalia; order Rodentia; family Cricetidae; genus Peromyscus; species Peromyscus nudipes. The sequence goes on along the minus strand of CABHPH010148746.1, from coordinate 21,454 downwards.
CCTCAAAACGTTGCAGATCCCATTTTTCCTCCTTAGAAGGCCTGAGTGGCTCTTCAGTATTTAAAGGTAATGGGTTCAAACCTCTGCCTCATGTTTAGTCCTTTTTTTTTCTTTTTCTTTTTTTTATTATCAAAACAAAACGCCTGAGACAGACAGTTAACTTTATAGACACAAGTGTAGTGTTTCACTCAGAATGGGAAACCAAATGTCCAAAAAGGGTAGCCCCAAGGCCCCCACCTCCGGTGAGACCCTTGGGGCCATGGCTTCAGAACAGCAGGAGTGCACCTGGCAGAAGAAAGGCATCAGCAACAGGATGCTAGCTAATGTTTTGGGGACTGAGCTTGCTCTCCAGACAAGTGGCCCCGTAGGAGCACAAGGATCCCACAAGGATGCTTTAATCCCTTCCCAGGGCAGTGCGCCTAGAACCTAAGGATCTCATATTAGGATTCACTTCTAAAAGGTCTCACAGCTCTTTCAAACACTGCCAGTCTGGGGACCAAGCTGATGGGGGACAACAAAAGATCCGAGCCCTCACACCTCCTTTCTTCTTCCTTTGCCTTAGGCAACTCTTAGTTTGAGTCTGAGGCTCCAGTCTCAATATTCCCTTTTGCAGACTCCCCAAGTAACCCACGGACACTCATTTTATGATGCATTGCTCCTGCTTTCTGACACTTCGAATCTCTCCTGCTGCCTCCTATTCTTCTCAAATTCAATGATTGTTGCCGACTCTGCCTAGATTGCCAGTCTCTTCTTTCTGTCTAGAAAACTTGCCCTTTTGTGTAGATGTCTATTAGTGTATCCTTTCCCATTGCATTACAATTGTCTGTTTGTACCTTTTTCTCCTTCATCGAGCTCCAAAATGCTTCACAAGGACAGAGAGGCTGTCTCTAATTCATCTCTATATTGAACGCATATAGCAGGTGTTCAAAGCAAGTTTTGTGGCTCTATAAATGAATTATGAATAATTAGATAATTGAATCACCATGGAGAGAATGCTTATAAACTGGGCTTTAGTGAGCTCCTGGTTTTGCAATGGGGCGTTCAGTGCACTCACAATCAGTGCTACCCTCAGCGAGCCACGTTCATGGGGAACTTTATCAGCCCCAGGCTGCTCTGAAATGTGCCCTTTACTGTTCCCACCAACTCATGAGTGGAATAGAGTAGACTCAATATAAAAAGCCCAAACAAACAGAAATGGTGGTTGTGGAGCTCTGCATTATGCATGGATGTACCCATGTCTTTCACGGGGTTCTGATGATCCATTTTAATTTTTTAAAAAATGTTTCATTGGATAGAAGAGGCTACCTTTAACATGGAACCATCTCTGGTGGGGACACCAGAGTCACTACTCTTTTTCAATCTGGAGTACTGTGTAATGAAGAATGTGGACTGAAAAGATTATTTTTAATAACAATAGACAAAGTGATATCATACATTCATCTCTCTGGCAGTTGTACTGCTCAACACTCACTGCCGAGGACACTTTGCAAGATATGGGGGAAAAAAGAGCTTTATAGTCTTGTGAAGAAGACAGATCAAGACAATGGATGTGGGCTTGCTCTGCTATGGGATGACCAGTATGTTAAGAACATGTATGGGAGCTCTCACATCACAGCAGAATATTATCTAAGTCTTTCACATAAAGTCCAGAAATACTCACCAGAAGAACTAGCTCCTGATGCATTAAAATAGCCAGGAAGGAAGACAAAGTAATTTAGGCAAGAGGAGCATCATTCTGAGTATAAAAACAAGCTGAAGGAAATTGTAAAGCAGTCAGGGTGAAGAAAAAAATGCAGCTTGAGTGCTGAAGAATTATTGGATCATTTAAAAGTCTTGCATGTGTGCAGGGATTTGTGCCAAAAGTTTGGGAGGCCTTTGCAGATTTTCAAAGAAGATTGATCTCATCTGATTAGGTTTTTTTTTTTTTTTAGTATTATTCTGAAGACAGTATGACAATACATGAGAGGAATCAAGACCAGAGGCAAGACATTCAGTTTAGAGTTCTGCTGTGGTGGGAACCAGAAAGTTGTGTGTGCTACCTAAGGCAATACTAATACAAACAGAGCTGATTCCACTGGTCTTATATAAAATTGTCAGAACTCGGTGGCCAGCCAAAAGTTGTGGATGAACATGAGAGAGGAACCTAGAATTACCTACGGATTACAGAATTGGACTTCTGATTGAGGAGAAACAGGAAGAAGCAGAGAGCTGAGATGGTGAACACAGCTTTTATCACTTGTATTGCGGGGCCTTCTGATATGTCTAGGAAGAGATATCCAGAAATAGTATCTGTCTTGGCAATAGCAATTTGGGACTCATTAGCAAATGGTTCTACCAAGTCAGGGAGAAGGCAAAAAATAAAATCCGGAATACATTATCTATTTTTTTTTCTCATTGCTGCAACCAAATACATGACAAGCAGCAACTATGGGGAGGCAAGCACTATCTGGCTCACAGTTTGCGAGGCCACAGTCCATTATGGTGGAGGAGGTGTGGAGGCAAGGTTGCAAGGTAGCTGTCACGTTGTGTCCGCGGTCATGAAGCAGAGAGAGAAAAGGATGGTGCTCAGCTCACTTTCTCCTTTTTATCTTTTTACTCTAGGCCCCTCCTTAGGGACATTGCCACCCCTACTTAGGGTGGATATCGCCCACCTTGGTTAAACTTTCCTGGAAAAGCCCTTGGTATCATGTCAGGAGGTGTGTCTCCTAGACAAATCTAAATCCAATCACATAGACAATGAGGATTAACCATTAAAAATAGTAATACTGATACTGCAGACACCAACGTTGAAGGGGTAGGTAGATGGAAAGCAGTTCACAGAGACAGAGAGAGCAGTCATGTCTGTTGAGTATAGGGTAGTCATAACAAGAATCAAAAAAAACATCATTCTCGTGTCCAAGAATACTCCAAAAAGGAAAGTCATATCTAACGAAGAAAAAATTCTTCTGATGTGCAGGAGGGTCATAAAAGAAAGATAGTATCAAATGCCTGTGGTATTTATACCCTAAGATGAAGATGAATTATGTTCTGCTCCATGTTGGACTAGGTAGGAAAAAGGACAGGGGAACACAGTGAGTTTTGCTCAAAGCACTCCCTCTTAGCCTCTCATAATCTAAAAGCTATTTTCACTAGAGGGTCCCTAGGCTCTTTTCTCTCCCTTTTATTGTCTTGATAAATCCTTTATTGGGACGGCTGTCTTACAAACTAGCCCAGAACACACATAAACCCTTTTGATCACAAGTTATAAGTGTGTGTCTCCTTCCTTTGCTCTGTTGCCTGTAAATAACAAGAGGCTGACTGATAAGGAAAAGAGCCTGGGCCAGCCACAGCCCTGAGTACCAGCCTATCTTCATTCTCCCCCACTGAGTGAGCAAGAGTTGGGTGGCCCATCACAGAGTCTAGACAAACAAAAAGCTTTCTTTAACTCTGAACACTGCCACAGGGTTCCTGTGAGGAATCTGTTGGAGTCCTATGGGGACCTGGCTTTTGAAACCCATCACTACCATCCACTCTCTGTCTGTTTTAATAACTCATCAGATTTAACATGCAGAACTAAGAGACAGTCAATAGCCAATGCTTTTCATATTTGCCGAGTTGGTCTTTCTCTTCCTGGCTCTTACTTCAGTTCAGTCTTTGGATGATAATTTTACTTCTTCCTCACTCTATCTCCACCAACCTGTGGGGTACTGAGTTCATTACCTATATCCTTCATTTCTAAAGCTCAAACATTCTTTGGTCTGTCTTAAAAGTTCATATTAAAGAAATTATCTTTGACAGCTTTTTTCCCCTTTAGAAAATGTGCATAATGCTGTATGGGGGCAATTACAGTCTTTGTATTTGTATTCTTTATAGAGTGTTTCATCTTTTCTATTTTAGGTGACCTAGGCATGAACTTAACACCTTACTTACTGGAGTCAGCCACAGGATTGGCTCAAATCCGGTCTGGGATGTAGATTGTCCTCTGAGGTGTATTCTTGGGTCTTGTCAGTTTTCCTTTCCAGCCTCTCTGAGACTTTATACCTTTTGTCCCATTTCACCAAGAACTTCAGCCCTGGCTACTGTCATGACCTCCTTCTCCTCTGTGGGGACTGATAAGGATTTGAAGGATTAGTCTTTTCCAAGGAAAATTTGTAGAGGACTCTCCAAAACAGAAGTCCAAGAAGGATGTGATAAATTGATTAAAAAAAACTGTAAATAATGAATGTTCATTAGCTATGAACTTCTTTAACCATTACCATTTAAATATGTGGCGAAGAGCTTCATCTGTTGACTTATGAATCTGGGACAGGTTTGCCAATGTCACCTATTGGCTTTGCCTATAATATAATCTCAGTGAATTGAGAGCAGAGACTGAGAGCTAACACTGCCAAATAACAATTGGAGAGGGAAGTATGGAATGCTCCAAGTAGATGGAACACTGTGGTCAGAAGGTATTATGCAAATAGTATGCTTTGGTTATCACACAACAAGGGCTATACAGTCCTGGCTCAAAATGTGGCCTAGGATTCAACCTGTCTCTGGGATATGAGCAAGTTTAGACATGGGTGGAATATGAGTACTCACAACGGCAGCTCAGCATTTTGAAAACATTGTTGTATGAGCAACATAGAGAGATTTTTGAGTGAGGTAGAGGTCAGGCAGAGTTATATAATAGCCCAAAAAAAGTGTATAATGAGAAGCTGTACTAAGAGAATGGTATCAGGATGACCAAAATGGATACATTTGAAATAAAATTCCAGAACTGGTGACTGATTCTAAATGTATCACTGGAGAAAGATGAATATTGAGAAGTCCAGGTTCCTTGCTGGGCAAGTTAGCAGATGGGAGAGCTACAAAAAAGGAGAAGTCAGAAGGAAGCAGGGTAGGAGATAAAGAAGATAAATCCATGCTGCCAGTAAGGAGCCTGAAGCATATGGTACCTGGGAGGCATCCAGGTGACGGCTCAGCAGAGTGGGCTATATAGGTGTAGAGCTCTTGGGCTGGAGATAAAGATTTGGGAGTTTATAGCATGTAAGAGGGATGTGCCAACATGGACATAAGTGAAATTCCCCAGCAGAACCCAGACTGAGGCACACACTAAGGTTAAGGCTCAGTACACCGAGATAGGTGCTAATAGGCAAGAACTAAGGACCCAATGACATCAACCACATTAGAAATCACCTGGGAAAGAAATGAAGGTGCCGCAAAGACCCCGGGAAAGGCATTTCCGGTTGGAGGCACGGCCAGCCCTATCACCTGTCATAGAGATGTGTTATATGCACCTGATAAAAATTAAAAGAAAAACAATAACATTCAAGTCCTAAACATACCCTGTAGTTTTGTCATGCACAGACCCATTGTTCTGAATTTTAAAGAGAGTGATTTTGTTAGTATGGTGGGACCACAGGCCCAATTGCAGTGGGTTGAGGGGTGAACATGGAAGAGGTGTTAAGAAGGTAAAGGTAGTGAGGAGGTGTGGGCCCCTCTTCATGAATTTGGATTAAACTGGAATGGAGACAGGCCAACACCAGGCAGCTAAGTTTAAGGGTTATTTTAATTCTTCATGTCTAAAAGAAAACTGACAAGTTAAAACAAAATGTAGATTGAGCAAGTATTGCCAAAAGGAGAGAGAGATTGAAGATACTAGAGAAAGAAGAAAGAAATGATTGAAGGGAGAGAGAATTGGTGGCTGAAGAGTCAGGATCTTCTCCTAGAAAGGCAAGCGGCATCTCCTCCTCAGAAGTGAGAGCCAGGAAATGTTCCCAGTGGTCCATGGTGGTTAGTAGCTATAGTGTTTGCTTTGGGATCACCATGGAGGGAAGGGACGGGAAGCCCACCTCACTTCTCCACACTGCTGGGCTGTAGGAGGACAGCAGCTGCTGGCTGATGTCTGCCCTGTTTGCCCTTCTCAGTTGTGCTTCTAAGTGTCTCAAAACCCCGCAGCTAAGAAACTGTAGGCAACGGCCTGTCTCTAGTTTGCTTGATGGCTGAAATTCCACCCACCCCAGCCTTATCACTTGCAAAACTGAAGAACACCTTAGTTGCTGGCATTCCCAAGCTGTAAAGGAAGCTCATGCCTCTAGCATAGAATAAGAGAGAAAAAGTTAGAGTGTCTGGAGATCACATCTTCAACTGCTGACTCACAAGCCTACTGCTTTCTTCATGGGCCACACATTTTGCTCAGGGCCGGCTCCCTTAGGAAAGTAGAGGTCAGAGCATGGAGCATTTCTGCCTTGGTAAGGAGCTGCTATGCCACAGCCCAAGGTACTCCTGCCTACCTTGGCACCAGCCTGGATTTGCTGCTCACTAGCCACTCGTGATGAGTGAGGAGCTCCCTGTTCAAGGTCAGAGCCTGCTCTGCTTAGTGGCCAGTTCTTCAGATGTGAGTATCTCATCAAATGAGCCAACACATGTCAGATATTATGAACGAAATTTAGAAAATAATAATCACCATGTAAACGTTAGTCATTAGTATTGGTATTATTGTTAATACTATTCCTCAGGTTCCTCCCAGCACCGGAAATCTATACCATGCTCTGTAGTTTCCAGAGTAACTAATCGCTCAGGTGCAGATGCAGACTGAAAAGGAGTCTAGGGGTGCTAACACCCCTGGGATGCGGTAAGTTAGTATGGGACTTCAAGTCAGGCAGACATGAGTCTGAACTGCTATTTCCCTCCTTTATACTGTTTCCCAAACCTCAATTTCTTCATCTGCTAAATGGGTGTCTCATTATATCCAACTAACTCAGATGCCATGTCTATTAGAAATACATATAATTAAACCCCCTTTCCTCCCTGTCATTCACACCCCCATTTCCTTCTCAGTATGAGAAAGCCATGCTGATTTTATTTGGAAAATGACTGTACAGTCCCTAGGACACCTAAGACCTGTTATGTTGCATTTGGTGGTTATATGTGTTGTTCATTGATCCTCTGCCTCTTTTATTAGTCACTCTCCAAAACACACACACACACACACACACAGAGAGAGAGAGAGAGAGAGAGAGAGAGAGAGAGAGAGAGAGAGAGAGAAACACAGGCAGCGAGAAAGACAGACACAGCGTCTTATGTACCCAGCTTCCGTCTCTTCTCAGACGCTTGGCCACTTCCCATTGCCCCCATTCTTCCCTAACATGTTTGCACCAGTTTCTTGGGACAGGAAGGCTACCCGAGCACCCCTCTGAGAGGTGGGTGCTGATACCAAGAAGTGACACTGAAAGCGATTGAGCCCCGCAGGGTGGCATCTTCCATGCATCACACAATTAAACAACCACAGAACAACTCACTCAGGGAATCCCCTGGTGTCGGCAGAAAGAAGAAATTCAGTTATAGCCCTGGAGCAGCATGGCTTCCTGTTGTTCATAACATAGCATCCAGGCCAGGAAAATGAGGAAGGAGAGGTGGTCAGGACAGGAGTGCTGCCTGCTACTTTAAATGTCTTGGTCTCAGGAAGCTACTTGGAATCCCCAGCCATTGCAATATTGGGCAGTGTATCTATATTCCCCTGGAATTGCTCCATATGCAAATACTGATTCTCCCCACTTTTGAGTCATTGCTGAGAAGAACTTATTCCCATGTGGACTCCATGGAAGATGCCTGGTCGAAAGACAAGCACCAGCTGCTCTGCATAAATTCCCACAACTTGGGCAAGTAGATAGAACTTCCGAAAGTTCTCTTCTCTTTATCCCCAGAGAAAGCAGGCCAGTGTGAACACTTTGAGCCTTTCGAGATGGCATTAATGTGCCGGCTCCTGCTCTATACCAGCTAGGCTCACAGTGAAGAAATGCAGTTATCTTCATTTTATCATCTCAGCCTGGAACCCACCTCCAAGCTTCCAAGAATTCTCAACCATCACTTCCTAAGTCTTGACATAAAACACACCCTCAAAGACCTGCCCCTCATCACCATGCTGCCATCCAGGGCAAAAGGATGCATACCTCTTCTATATACTTTGCAGTCATTACATGATGACTAATCTTGACTGTCCACTTCATTGGCTTGAGAGGTGCCTAGGGCATTAGTAAAACACATTTCTAGATGTGTCTGTGAGGACACACAGGGAGATGGTTAAATAGAGGCTGTTTCTAAAGAACAATTTAATCCAAATTAATCACTGAAGAGACAATTGAAGGGCAGTGGAACCTGGCAGGCAGGGCCTGGTTGGAGGAAGCAGGTCGCTGGGGGTATATCTTTAGGGCTACGTCTTACTCTGACTGTCTCCTTCCTGTCATGGCTCCACTCTGATTCCTTCCATTATAAGATGGATAACTTTTACTCCACACTCCTGCTGCCGTGATATTCTGTTTCCTGTGAGTCCAGGAACTTCGGAGCCAAAGACTTTGGACTAAAGTATTCGACATTATGAACCAAAATAAATCTTTACTCCCGTAAGTTGCTACTGTTGGGTATTTGGTCATAGCTAAACAAAAGTGGCTAACACATTTACTAACCCTCTTTAATCCAGTGAATCATGGAAACTGGACAGTTCATGTGACAATCACAGAATATCCACCTGTATTCCTTATGTGCAAAATCCTAGGTGGACAAAGACTCAGTTATCATCATTTCCCCATATGGACATTATATTGCCTGGCATAGAGTATGAATTCCATGAATATCAGTCCTTTGAGTAATGAATGAGCCAAGAAGAATTTATTTGGGAAAGCAAACAACACCATGCTTTGTGTCTAGAAAAGCCATAAGCCAAGTTGTCTCATAGACAAACACCTTCCTTAAGGTATTTGCATCAAAATTAGACTCCCCATCAAGAGCACAGAAGAACTGACAGCGTTTTTATAGAAATTATATATCTGCAGGATCCAGCTTGGTCAATTCCATCTGGTTTCCAGGAATTCATTCAGCACCTAGAATGCTCCCGGCATGATGTTAGGTGACAGAGGATGTGGAAGGACATGGCTGGCTTCCTATCAACCCTGAGCTTATGATCTCCTGAGGGAGATGGCATTTCTACTCAGGAACCTGTGTCTTAATCAGAAGTACACTGGCTATATAATAAAGGCTCCAGGGGGTTGGGAGTGCGAGCATTAATAAACGTATTTCTCTACTTATTACTCAGAAAAAGCTCCAGGGACATTGGATACATCTCTTTTTAAGTTCACAGATCTCCAGCCTTTCCCATCCTCACAGGACCTTTGTTCTGACTTTGAGTATGTACAAGCCAAGAGGAATGTGTAAAGGTGTACCTGTGACTCCCCAGGCAACAAGAGGCACCTTTGGGGACAGCTTAACTGAATCCCATAGGTCAGGCTTTGAGCTTTCCACAACCCCTTCCTGCCTTGGGCTATTTCATGTCTTTTCTCCCAGTTAATTCTCTGCCTTTAAGATAACACCAATGTGTGCCAGCATGGAGGGTTGACAGGAGGTAAGACTGGCTGCTTTCTCATCAGAAAAAAAGAAAAGTAGTACATTTTGATGCTTAGAGGGGCAAGATGAGGTGATAGAATAAGCCATCTTGCTGTGTCCAGTCTTTTATTTTGGAATGAAAAAAAATGCCTAACAAAAGCCTGCCTTCTAGGATGCCTCCTTGCTTGGAGTTTAACACAGAATCTCAAATCTCTTTGTCTTGCACAGCTGAGAACTCTCTGGGAGGCAGTAAGTGTGGATCTAAGACTCCCTTCAATTTTCTAACTTTGGGCTACTCACTGAACAGCTCATTAAAATAGAGCAAGTTAACCCTCCCCTGTCCATGAGGCCAGCCTGAGGACCATGGGATCATGATGAATCACATGGAATGACATATATGTATGGGGCACTTTGGCCAATGGAAAAGATATCTAATGTGAATGCAACTCACACTACCTCGTCACTATGTTTTTTCCTCTATAACTATGCTATTCTCAACCTCACACCATTAAGTGTCCCCGATATCTAAGAAAGTTTAAACACAGAGCAGATTCATAGTATTTCTAAAGCAAAGACCTTAAAGTTTCTGTCTCTGACTCCCTCATGTTATAAGTATGGCAACACAGTCACATGGTAAATAACAGGAGCTCATATGTGCTAAGTGTTTAGTATGCAAAGCTCAAGTGTTTCTGCTTTTCATTGATCAAAACCATTCTCTTGAGGGAGCTATGATGAAAATCACTTGTACTGTAGAGTTGAGGAAAGTAATCTCTAGTAACTTCTCCAAGTTTATACTATGGTAGCGTCAGGGTTTCAATCTTGGCAATCTATTCCTGGCCCACCTTCCCTGCTATCACACAGCAGGCCACTTGCAAGAGAGAGACAATTTACCCAAGATTACTCAACAGTCAGAGATGGGACCAGGTTTCCTGATCCCCAGCTCAGATGTCCATTGTCCACCTAGGATGGTGGCATAATAGAAGAACAAGACCTTGAGCTCAAAATTGTTTAGACATTTGACGTTATTGGGAATGACTTTAAACAAATGATTAGCTGGGATTAGCCTTCCTAATTACAGAAGAGTGCCATCAAACTGTATCTTCAAAATAGTGTACTGTGAGAATTAAATGAGACAGTATGTTCAAGGCACTTGACTACGGACGGAGTCCTTAGCAGATGATAGCCATCATGGTCACACCATGCCACTTTCCTCAGGAGGGTGTACAGAGGGAAGGTGTAGCAGGAGTGACTTTAGAGTGCCTTCGTTGTTGGAACCAGAGTGGCTAGCTGTGGAAGGGCAGACATAGGCACAGGATACACCAGAAGCTTGAGTCTGCATCCGAGAGCAGTCTCCCCACTTCAGGAACAAAGAGGAAAGCACAGAAAGAGAATGACGAACCTAAAGATGTGGATGCTGGTGAGAAGCACCTGATATCTCCCTCACGCACCTTGATATTTCATCTGTTCCACCCACCGTAGATGGACAAGTCGCTGATTGGGGACAGCCCTTCTCATCCCCCAGGTGGAGGCACCTGTGCCCTGAATTATCTTTTCCTTTCCCCCTTGTGGCAGTCAAGCCTGACTGGCCAATCAACAGCCAGAGCACAGGGTTCCCAGCCAGAGAAAGAGCTGGCTGTTCCTCCCAAGGGAGCTCTGAAGATATGCAAACTTCTGCAATTGCTTCTGCCTACTCACATCTCTTTCCCTCTGTTAACAACTCGACAGACATCTTGTCTGTGTTTGATAAATAAGCCTCTCTATTTATTCAGGGGAGTGAATTTGTACCTATTATGATTCAAATGACATTGACATGATATTTTCTCTTTTTTCCCCCTGCTGTTGAAGCAAGAAAAGAAAATCCATAGGAAAAAAAATCACAAAAATTTCTCCCCCCAAAAGCAATTACTCTGCATATTGGTCCATGAAATAAATAAATGCATAAGCTAACTCTCTTTTGGGGTGGAGATAAGGGAACTGATAAATAATTTAGAAATTGTTGCTGCTTCCTGGTTTGCAGAGATGTAGCTGGCATGTGTTAATCTGGGCACATGCTGCATTCATTAGACACCGAGCAACATTTTAATTCCTCAACCATTAACATTATCTGCAAGTAGGGCTGCACGGGGAGTCAGATCCTGGGGATGTCAATCAACCCATTACACAGCACAGGCTCCATCAGATGGAGTGCTACCTCTCATGGGGGCTGCCTGAGTCAGCCAGTCAATCAGAAGTGACTAGCAGGAAGAGGATACGGGCAGGTGGGCAAGTAGTGTACCACCATGGGAAAGTACGGGTGGGTAGGTAGTGTGCCACCAGGAAAGTACAGGCTGCAGTTTGAGGAGCCACTGCTCTGCCTTTCTTGTTGATCAGCTTGAACTGAACCTTTTTCACCTCCCCCTGCAATTGCCTTCATCTGACTGCTCCCAAGCACCGACTCAAGCAGTTTCTCTAATGGTTTGAATACCCCAAATGCCCTGCAGATATAGGAAGCATAGGAGGGCTCACAATTTTTAGGTAGATGTGGCAAATGAAGCAGAGTTTCCGGGAGAATCTCATGTGGATTGTGACATGAAGGAAAAAAAAATTCATTCTACATCCCAACACAGCACATACAAACATGTATTGCATTCATGTACATCTGAAACATAATATCCCACGATGTCCTTACTATGTCATGAGCTTCAACAACTGTACTTCACCTGTCAAGAACCACTGAGTTATTTAATAATTTCCAATGGTCTGCTGCTTGCAGTTTGGGTAACATCGACTTAGCCCAATTCTTGGGTGTCAGAGCAGACCTGGTGCCAGGTCAGACATCTGCCTTGAGATGGTAAGAAACCCCTGGGGGAGACTGAACAACAGCTAGCCATAAACTTGGTCCAGTAATAGAGATCCGAGGAGGAATAGGTGAATATTTTAGTTTGTGTCAATTTGAGACCTGAGGCAGGGTGGCTTGGTTAATGAAGTCCTGAGTACCTTGGGAGCTTCAGCTGCTATGATCTGCAATGGGAATGAGAGATATGTACAAATCTCTCCTGTGAAATGGAGATTGAGGGCTTCTGGGAATTAAGACTCACATCCACCTTTGATCTCCCTCCTTCTTTTCTCCCTCTGCCTTTCTATTCATCTCTCTCTGCCTTGGTTCCCCTTTCTTTCCCTATGCTCTTCTTTCCCCTCTCTCTTCCCCATCTTGGCTTCGCCAACACTGAATACATGTTTAGCTGTCTCAGTATTCACTATTCATGGTCTGCTGAAACTACTCCTCAAAGTTGCTGTAATCCAATAAATAAAAAATATAGGCTGGATTGAGAGCCTTGTGTGATGTGTGCACGGGCGTGCATGCATGCGCGTGGTGTGTGTGTGTGTGTGCGTGTGTGTACAGTGAGCCGGAGAGCAAACCACTGATTCTATTTTTTGTCTATAAAGGGTTGTGAGAGCAAGGCATTGAAGGAGGAATACGTTTGTGAATCCCCAACACTTAGAAAATACCCATTGCTGGGTTTGTGTTTGGCTTTTTTGTTTGTTGTTGTTGTTTTGTTCTTGTTTTCGTTTTTGCTTTCCAACAGCTGTGTCCTTTCTAAGCTTACCAGTCATGCATTTGATTTTATTGCTTTAACAATGAAATCTTAATAAGAAAGAGGGCATTTGTGGAGCTATGCCTTGAGCCTTCAGCACTGTGTGAACCTAAGTTAGCAATTGTATGTATTTAACCAATGTAACTGGGCTGAATCACAATGTCCCAGGGAGAGGAATGAGTGCAATGGTTCTCTTCTTGAGGAGAAATTGAGGCAGAGCTCACACAGCCTGTACTCTGGGCAAGATTTAGTCCCCAAAATCTGGGATTAGGACACAGATGTCACTTTCCCCAAACCTCTAAAGCTTCTCACATACTTATGTGTCTTAGGGAAGCTTACCAAAACATGGGGTCTGAATTTTTCAGCTGGTGTATAGTGACAATAAAGGCCTGAGATAACTCTAAGGACTAAGTCACACACTGCACACACCTGATTCGTGGAACATATTCAGTGAGTCTTGTCTGTGTTCTGTAGACTATTCCTCCACAGTTAGGCTTACTTTTTTTTCTGTGCCTTTTCATTCCCTTTCTCTGCCCCTTGCTCTCTCCTCGGTTCTCCTTTCCTGGGCATGAGCCCTGATGGGGAGCATGGAGTAAGCATCTGGAATTATGGGTGTTTGGAAGCAGACTTGGCTGAATGTGCTAAAAGGGAATGGGCAAAAGCCTAGGAGACCTGCAGCAGATGCACTCTCTGCTTCCAGCCCCTGCTGGGCCAGCTCCTCCCCTGAAGGGTAGCTCAAAGGACCAGGCCCCCTGGTGGTCATCAGCCATCTGGTGATTTTAAGCAACCATCCAGGCTCCCTGCTGGGGCTTCTGAGGACTAAGAGGGGCTCTGTGGCTCCCAGAATAACCAGGGACAGCCATAGACATTTTCTATTAAGCCTAGGTCCAAGGCCTACTGCCAGGTCCTGCACAGTCCAACTGTATTTGGGGAATTGCTGTGGCACATCCTTAGGGGAGACTCCCCTTCAATCTGTCTGTGTTAATCATAGCCTGGTTTGGAATTCTGAGAAAGGAAGAGACAGTGTTTACTCTGTATTCAATACGTCATTGACTTTCAATTGGGGTTTGTGCCCTGCTCTGCAAAAACCATAGCCCCCAAGAAACCTCAGATTAGTGTGTAGGTCCTCCTGGCTTAGTCCTCAGGGCCTGGAAAAAGAGAGTCCCACCTGTGTCAAGGACTTTAATTGTGTGGGGGACAAGATATAGGAAACCGGTTGTCTGGGCAAAATTGTAGAAATGGTTCTGTCTTAGGAGGCTGCTGCCTCTGTCACAGCCTCCAGCTCCAGAGGGTCTGTTACTGCCAGATAAGGGAAAAGGCTATGGATTTTTCTCAGATCTCAGTCTGATTCTGAGTTTACAGCTCCCCGCTGCAGTCTAGACTGCAGAGAAAGATTGGGCCATGCTCTGTGTACGAGAACAATGGTTCCCAGGAGCTGATGATGCGGCAGGTCATCCTCTCTTAGGTTATCAGTGTGCAGTTCGCCTTGAGCTGCTCACCACCCTGCTGGTGTGTATTCAAGGAGCACAAACTCATTTGTCAGCCACACAAAGCCCAATTAGGAAGGCAATGCCACTATGCATTAATTGCCCAACATGCACAGAAGCCAAATGTAAATCATCCGGGGGTCGGCCATTCTTGGGATTGATCCACGACTGGGGAGAAGTGGAAGGCAGCTACACTCAGAGTAGTATATGTGCACTCATGCACACACACACACACACACACACACGCACGCACGCACACACACACACACACATTCTCTGTAGCTTTTTAATAATCTCTACCTCAATTTAGGTTTTAGAGACATCCCAAGTAAAAGCAAAAATTGGAGATCTAATTCAGGAGAACTATCACCCTAGTCTGACATGTTTGGGGGCTTGGGATTTTAGGAACAGCAATTGCATTATTTCACCAACTTTTAAAGCATTGCTTGTTGTCACCTTTGACCCCTTGTAGCACTGTTTGGACATTGATGGATGAATTTCTGTCAGAGTCTCCAAGAAAATATGGTTCCCAGCTGGTAGAAGGACATCTTGGCCCCTCGGAGGCCATGCTGGCTCCCAGGACTCAGGCAAAGGACGTCTCTGATTTGTGAGCTTGTTTAGGGGGTATTACAATGTCTGAGTCTGTGTGTCATTTGACAAATTGGGGGGGGCGCAGAATGGAAAAATAGAATAAAACTGAAGAAGAGGGAAGAAGAAGCCAGAAGATGGAGGGAAATGGGAAAGAAGTGGGGATACCAGGAGAGGCGTAGACTAGTGTGTGGCCACCACTAACTTATGACCTGTGAAATAGGCTCACGGTACTATATGTAAACGCACGTGCACACACGCGTGCACATGCGCGCGCACACACACACATGTACACACACACATACACACACAGAGAGAGAGAAATACAGAGACAGAGAGACAGAGACAGAGAGAGACAGAGAGAGAGAGACCTTTAATAATCTCTACCTCAATCTAGATGGAGACACCCCAGGCAAAAGCAGAAATTGGAGATCTCATTCAGACGAAATACTATACCAGCCTAACATGTTTGGGGACAGCTTGGTTGGTGGCAACTGGAGAGCACAGACTTAGTAATGTAGTTACTGTGTTGATTTCGTTCCCTTCCTGAGCCATAGACTTTGGGGATCAATGGCTGCCCTTGTGACGGGAAGTTCTTTGACCTCATAAGTTTCAAGGCTCTGTCACGTGTATAACTACCCTTCCACACTCTCAGAAGTTCTCTGAGACATTGGGTCTCCAAGGACCTGCTTTTCCCTGACACTACACTTAAGGACTAAGAGACTGGCTCCCTGGAGTAGCCTCTCCCTTTCTCCTCCAGCTCTCTTTCATTCTCAGCAGCATCCCCAGAAACAACTTCCAGAGAGTGAGAGGAAACAGCTTGTCCCAAAGTAGAAGAGATGTGGGGATTGCCTAGAAAGCCAAGCACCGTGTAAACAGCACTTAGCAAACAAGAGCTGTTGCTTTAATTATGACTGGCTCCGCTTTAACACCAGCCTTGCTTTTCTTTCCACGTGTTCGTCAGAAACCTGGAGAGAAATCAGTCTCTGGAAGCCAGACACTGCTGGGCCACCACTGCCTCCCGGCCTTAGTATCCTTCCTTCCATGGGCGCGGTTCTTTGGGAACCAGAGCCTGATTGGTATGTAGCCTGGCACCTCCAGGATCCAGACTTTATGTCAGCTCTGGAGGTGGGAGTCAGACTGATGCTCCCAGTGTGGATTTTACCTGTCAGTTTCAGCACCGAGGAAGGGGACAGAAAAGAGGGTGTTGTAAAGGTCACAGTTATAACGGTAGAATAATATAAAGATGCATTACTAACCATAAATAGCAATCATGTTTAATCATTGTACTATTAATACATTCATTTAATAAATAGGCAATAAATATTTAATACATAGACATTTAATAGTCATATCAGCAGCTGTCGTTGACTAAATGCTTAACATGAGCCTGACTAATGCAGTCATCTCCAGTGTTTAGTCCCCAGCAGCCACGCAGCCAGGTTTAGTTTAAGACCCGTGCAAAATGCCCTGCCCAAGGTCACACCACCCTAGTGTGACCCTATGCCTCTGTGCTGCTGGGTGTGAACTCCTGGTGATGTTTGTATTCCTGTTTAGGGATCCTGGCATATGTACTTAGTGACATAATTTAAGGAGACTCCATGCCTGGTGGATGGAGAGGGAGGCTTGCATGTACACTGACTAGTTGCTTTCCAGAACAGGATAGAACCTGTCCTAGGACAGACCTTGGGTATCTTGTAGACTCTTTCTGAAGGAAAGGGAAGGCTGAAGCTTAGAAAGTGAAGTCACTGACCTCAGAAAGAAACTGAGGTCTGATCACAGTTTCCATTGTCCTAGGAGGTCATTTCTCTACTACACCTAAAGAGGATGAGGAGAAGTTGGGTCTGAACCTCAACAATATCTAGTGTCTTCATAGCCATGCCTTTTTCCTTTCGTGGGAAGGGAAGTAGCCATGGAAACTCAAGGTCAAGCTCCTTTATCATCACTGTCCAGACAAACACTTGAAGTCCCAGGCTTAGAGGCAGACCTGCTCAGGGAGAAGGGTCTTCCTATGGCCCTTTGAAGAAGCTGAGAAAAGAACAGGGTTTTCTTGGTGCTTGCCCATGCTGCAGGAGAAATGAAAACCACTAGGATGGAAGAGCATTCTTTACTTCAAGCAGTAGCAACACTTAGCCAGGGAAGAGGGAATACACAATAAAGGAAAGCAGTGTTCAGAAGACAGTATCCAATCCCTCTTCTTGACTGAACCTAATTCTCAGCTGGAAAGGCTGATTTGTTTTCTCCTTCCTTGTAAGGCTGCTCCATCTCTCACTTGCCTTTGTTTTTAAAAATGAAGTATGATTTTAGTATGATCTTCTAAAAATTTACTGTATATTCTGTGAGTTTTTTTTTTAAACAAACTTGTTGAACTAGGGAGATGTGTCAGCAGAGAAGGTCATTTGTGAAAGAGTGAGAACCTGAGTTTGAATCCCCAGCACCCACATAAAAGCTGGGCATAGCCATATGTGCCGATCACCACAACATTGGGAGATGCAGACAGGAGGAGATGGGGAGCTCATTCCCTCATTGAAAATAGTGAACTTCTGGTTCAATAAGAGACTCTATATCAAGGAATTGAGGGGGAGGGCATAAGGTAGCCTCCATACAAATGAGTATGGGCATACAGGTCTACACACACACACACACACACACACACTGTTATGGAGCTCCCTGAACGATGTAAATACAGATCATTTCCATTACCTAAGACATATCCTAATGCTCATTTGCAGCCTCCTAACTGATTTCTATCAGTATAGTTTGCCTTTTTCCAGAATGTTCTATGGGTGGAATCATATAGTGTTCAGTCTTCTGAATATATCAGAAGTTCAGCCATGCTGTCGTTCCAATAACACCTTCTGCATTGGTGAATGAAATTCTGGTGTATGATGGGTCTCATTCTTTTATCCACTAGCTAACTGAAGGCCATATGAATCACCCAACTCCCCCATTTTAGAAATTACAAATAAATTTGCTGCAAATGTTTTTATGTGGGTTTTGGTGAACTAACATTTTCTGATGCATTTGTTAATACATAAAGGCATTTTAAACTTAAGTATCTCTATTTATGTTACTTCTTGAACCTCCTTTTTGATTCAGTTTTATTATAGTTGTTTAGTGAAAACTGTATATTCAAAGTGGACAGTGTAGTATGTTAGTGCACATATACACTGTGAATTATCATTAGTGAAGTTAACTAACATACTCATCACTTCTAATGATGGGGCATATTTTTAAGATCTATACTGTTGGCATATTTTTAGAGTATAGCCCAGGGGCCTGGAGAGATGGCTCAATGGTTAAAAGCACTGGCTGCCCTTCCATAGGACCCAGGTTTGAGTGTCAGCACCTACATGCCAGCTCACGCCTCCAAACCCTGTTCAAAGGAATCCAATTCTCCATTCTGGTCTCTGTGGGCCTGCATATGGTGCACATGAATGCATACATACATGCACACATACAAAACATCCATACACATAAAAGAAAATAAATGCTAAAAATATAACCAATTACTAATATTCACTACAGTCATTAATAATATTCACTATATGCCATGCTACAGAGCTTCAGAACTTGTTTATTTTGCAGTTGTATACTTCTATTCTGACTAAGATCTCTCCCTCTTTCCCAGCCCCCAACCTCTGGCAATTTGTATTCTACTCTTCTTGTTTGAATCAAACCTTTTTGGATGGCACATATAACTATGTCTCTCACATGTCTTTAGGTGAGTTCTGCAGAGATTTTTCTTTAGTTATTTCCTAAATCACATATTGTTGAATGCAGGTAAGTGCCAGACATTGTACAGACATGAAATCCGGGATACTGGGATGCTATTCTGAGCTGTTGAATAAGAAATAAACATTATGTCATCACTGTGAAGGAACTGGAGCAGGGCACCATCCACCCGGATCATATTGGTGTAAAGCTGCTGCAAATAACGTATAAATGGTTTATAAACACAAAAATTATATTGATCACCTGGTGTCACACCCTGAGATTCTGACTCATATGTAACTCTCACTCGGATGCATGGCAAGGACATATTTTAAAACTAATAACCTCACTTTAAACTTTTCTCTGATGCTGGAAAGCATTCAGAGAAATGCTTTTAAGGTATCTGAAGAATGAAAATGGTTTGTACTGATAAATTTTCCACACAGAAGCTTTGGAAAGTACAAGATGAACTCTAGTGTGGTCCCAGAGGGTCAGACTGTTCACCTTCCTGTGTTTGGGTGGAACCTCCTTGGAGGTGCTGCTCAACTCTTGACAGGATTTTCCCAGAGCTCCCAAACACACTATGCTGATGAGCAGGATGAAGCAAGCACAAGCTTGAAGGAGAGATGTCTGAGGAAATGCACAGCCTATTACAGTTCCCGCCACTCTCTTCTTCCTCCTCTCCTCTCTCCCCTCCTCATTATTTCATCTACAGACGATCCTAACAAGGGAAACTTTCGTCTTTAGAGTAAGTCAGATTTTGTAACTCTGTTACTTCATTCATCGATTTTGTATTTGGCCTTTGGGGCCATTCGAACTAAGTGGAAACCACAGGAGTCTTTTCAAAATATTTGAACTCTGCAGTGTTTCCCTGTCTGTGCTGAAAGCTAACATCCTCCTTGCCTCCTGCTTCTCCTAAGAAGACACATTATTCAGTCTGTTCATCACCAGGGCCACTCAGGACAGGATTCTGTTTGCCTGTGAATCCCCAACTGCTTTAATGCTGCAGAGGGAGTGTATTGTAGACATGTTGATCTGTGAGTACTGCATTGTCCATCAACTTCAAGGGAAGCTACAATGCACTAACAACATATGGTGCTTCATAGAAACTAAAATCCCTAAATATTTTTGACTTTAGATACTGAACCCAGTTTTCTTTTATTACTTTAAAAAGATTGCTTTACATAAAGAAGTAAATCCTAGCCCATTCTACAAATCTATCAGAATCCCTGAAACAGTCCTGTAGTGCTGACTATTAACCATTCTTCCAAGCTTTGAATCAGATTGAGGCCAGCAAGCCTTTGACATCTCAGTCTTGTGCTCACAAAAATGTTTAATTGCACAGGGTTGAAGGTCAAGCCTTAATCAAGACTGATATGGTCCTTCAATTGAGTCCCAAACTCCCCTGTCACTCAAGGACTCTTCCTAACTTTAAAAAGTGTTACCTACCAAATTTATCCATAGGTAACTAGGTATCCAAAGGAAAGAAAAACTGGGCTGAAGGGGCCTAGACATAGAGAAATGGTGTTGTACTAGTGAGTAGAGGTTTCCCTTTCAAAAGCGTGTCATTATCCAGACCTTCTTAGTGAAAACAAGCACTCCAAATCAGCTAAGATTCTGAATGTTAGGAACAAATATTGATCATTTTTTATTCTCAATGGCATTAATGATGGACAGAATGCTCATGCTTCCATCACAAGTGATGAATTCATCCATGAGACAGTTTAAAATGGTCCTTGGCAGGCACCCAGACTCTTTAGGACATGGCTGATTACACGGCAGAGAAGAAGGTGAGGAGACTCTGCCCTGTTTATCTGACACCTTACTGGTGACTGCACAGGACCCCAGGCTCTGGTCACAGCAGGGCCAGAATGGCAGCTGGTGGCCTACTCCTCTGATGGCAGTGCAGATGTCTGCCCCTGCTCCAAGAAGGAGGCTCATGTATGGTGCCATGCTGGCATTTTAACAGCATGGAGAGGTGGCATTTGCATTCTCGCATACAGCCAGACCAGATGCCTTCATGCGCGAGGAAACAGAGCCAGCCTCCCCAGGGGAGCCAAGTAATGGACACACTTGAGAGAAATCTCAAAGTGTGATTCCTGAACTAGAAGCCTCAGTACCAACTGGGAGCTTTGTTAGAAATTCTTTGGCCACCACAAACTTACTTATTTTGTAAGTTTGGGGTGGGGTTCGGCACCCTTGCTTTAACCAGCCCTTCAGGTCTGGTGCTCATTAAACTTTGAGAAGCATTGCTCTAGCATTTGACACCACAGAACGTGATATAGACAAGAGAAGCATATTAGCCAAGCCCTGTGTCGCCTTAGGGTGACTGCAGTGTTGGTAGGTACAAACAGTGGTGGGCTGTCACTGATTGTTATTAAAAAAAATCACACAATATGTTCAAAGAATGAGGACTGATTTTGAGGACAAATGGATTTTGTGATGGCTGATATTTTGGTGGGCAGATTGGGGAAGGAGCTCTCCACGTTCTCCACTGTACCCCGTAAACGCTTCTTAAATGGGTCAGCCCTCCAATCATGTACATCCAGGTGTCCACACTACCTCCTGAAGGGCTCCTGTTGGATCTCTGTGGCATTGACATCAAATAGCCTTTTCACGTTTCTCAGCTAGCTCTGGTGGCCTGGAAAGCCAGCCATTCTTCCGCCTAAGGCATTCACCTGGTAGCAGAGAACTGCTTCTCCGCTCTTCGCTCCCTAACTCACTAGCCCTTCCCTTCCCAAGCCCCCA
>CABHPH010148745.1:0-23534 GCA_902168325.1 Peromyscus nudipes | reverse complement strand
CTGCGGGTGCCGTTTGCGGAGTGGTAGGTTGGTGGTTGAAATGAAGAGAACAGAAGGGAATTATCTACCCACCTGCACTTTGCTGGGGACTGAGCCAGGTGCTTTGTGAGTGTTATCTTGTTTACTCCGCGTATCTACTGCAGAGGGTGATAGTGATTTGACCGTTTGTTTGTTCTGCAAGAAAGCATTCAGGAAGGGAAGGCATTTGCCTCCTGTCACAGCCAGTAAGAAGTGGAGCAGAAATTGAAACCCAACTCTAACCGCTCCCACAGGCGTTCCTCTCTACAGTATGTGACATAGAAGGACTTGTTGCTCTCTACAAACTTGAGAATAAGTAAGAGCCCTTTGGGGATGGTCACTTTCTATTTTTAAAAAAAAGCTGCTAATGAGATTTCCCAACCTCCTGAGAAGTTGCTTTCCAACAAGTCTATTTATATCTGTTTTTCCATATTCGCTCATGATATGGTGGGAGTTTTGCCCAATCATAGTTCGTAGGGCCCAAGGACTTTTATTCAGGTGACAAAGGTGTGTCATTTAATAATGAACTTGTGATGATAACTGAAAAACACTGGTGGAATACTTTTTAAGAGGTCATATAACATGGCAGCTTTGGATGTCTGTTTATCCTCTATTGGATCACATTTCTGTTGCGGCGATAAAAACGCCATGACTAAAGCAACTCATAAAAGAAAGAATCGATTTGTGCTTCCGGTACCAGAGGGATAAGAGTCTGTCATGACAGGAGCGTGGCAGCCAGCAGCCAGCAGCAGGCGCGGTGGAACAGGAGACTGAGCGCTCACATCTTCAAACACAAGCATAGGTGGAGAACAAAATGGAAGCGGCACCAGGCTTTTCATCTCAAAGCCCCTCACCACGGGGATGTGCTTCCTCCAGCAAGCCTGCGCCGTCTACACCACTTCCCCAAACAGCAACACCAAGTGGGAACCAAGGGTTGACATGCACAAGACTGACAGAGACATGCCTCTTTCAAACCGCCACAGATCTGTTCAGATTGGGCCGCATCCTGTCTGCTGCAATACGGCAGGTACACAAGGTGGAAGAAAACCCACCAGCAAGCAGTTATTCATGACCTGCCCTATGTCAAGAACTGTGTTCGTCGCTACCAAGGAAATGAAAGTCCGCCTGTTTCAGCAGACCCTCAGCAGGATGAGATTAACCTGTAGTGGAGTTAAGAGCTGGGTTCTGAGGTCAGGAAAAACAGTAGCTGGGGCAA
Organism: Peromyscus nudipes; assembly: GCA_902168325.1. NCBI lineage: Eukaryota > Metazoa > Chordata > Mammalia > Rodentia > Cricetidae > Peromyscus > Peromyscus nudipes. Next base: position 22,300 of record CABHPH010148745.1, on the reverse strand, counting down.
GTCGGAAATAGGAAGGAACATTTATGCCCAAGCTAAGGAGCAGTAACATTAAGGGAGCAATGAGTGTTCAAAGGAAGACTGCAGAGAAATCAGTAGAGAGTTGTTCTGGAAGAAGGGAGGTTTCCAGTGTAAAAGAGGGAGGAAGAATCCTGGATCCCAGGACCCCTTAGAGAAGGTTTACAGGGCACTGGGATCGATAGGCAGTGTGTAAAGAAATGTATCGTAAAGTCCTTCCCACTATGGGGTTCTCAGTGTCCTAGACCCCCATTCTTGAGGCTCTGTGGCAGTGGCCCAGGCCCCTTGCATATGTTCCTGTGAACACACAGGCTTTCTGCATGAGAAAGTGATTTTTCAGGTGTGAAACATTTCCCCACGTTATTTTAAATTCTTTCATAAGACTCTGCTCGATGGTCAGGTTTTGATCCTGGTGATCTGCCAACTGTATGATTTTAAAAGTAGGCTTTCGACAGCTTTAAAAACAAAGGATTGGAGTTTATTGTTCGGTGGTCAGCACTTACCTAACATAAAAGGCCCTGGGTTCAATCCCCGACACTCAGACAAGAGTATTTTACCAGTAGGCCCTTAAGGTAAAACATACTTGGGATTTACTCCTGGTGTCCTGGGTTTCTGGACTCCTTTGCCAGGCTCCGTGGCCTAGATGGCGACAGTGTGCCCTGATATACATTCTAGACCTTGCTCCCTCACCCTTTGCTTCTGTGTGGAAAAGTTCCGTCTTGAATCCCTTGTCTCATGTTACGTTCAAATGTATCTCATATATTCTAGGTTATTGTCTTTGCAGTTCCAGCCCTGGGCTGTCAACCCATTCACATGCTTGTGATGACTGTTAATCCTGGGCTCCTCCCAGGACTTAGCTCTCCCTTCATTGTCCCAGCCCCCATGAGTGGGTCCTCTAGTATTTGGGCTCAATGCCCCGCAGGTGCCTCCTGGGTCACATTGAGCTGACCTCAGAGAAAACAGTGAGCTACCGTTTCCAGGGAGTGAATAGAGCTCACAAAGGCCCGGTTCTCAGCACTCGAGGTACATTTTAGAATGATTGCCTCTGAGCTAGAAGGAGCAGGCCATTAATTCATTAATTCTCCTCATCTCGTTAAGAATCCTCCTTCTCCTCCACTCTCAGAAATTAAATATGGAGGAGGATCAGTAATAGCGCCTGTTTTACACATTTTTTTGGTGGAAATTGCTTTCTATCTTTATGTGATCCCTGTATTTGCCTCTATCTCCCAGGTGGTTTTCTATTCTGAGGATTTTCTATGGTAGAAAATCCAGGCAGAACTGTGGTCTGGAGGGAGCATGGGCATGTGGCATGTACCACGGCTTAGAGAAGGGGATAGATTCTGGGCTACTGCCTTCCATCTCCACACCAGAGAACCTAGAAACTTCGATCAGACTCCACCCCTGCCCCCCAAACCCCAGGCCATGAAAGAGACGAGGTTTTGTGTTTGAGAAACCTTCCCTGAGCCCCTGCAGGAGGGAGGCTAGCATTGCTTATTCATGCACAACCTGCAGTGGGAGCTTTCCTGCTCTGGGAAACTCATTCTGGGAATTTGCACAGAGCTCATCGTTGTAGAAGTAGCTTTGATCCCCAGAGTGTCCAACCTCTGGGGAAAGGGTTGCTATGCCAGAGAAGCAATGAGCCCGTAGGAACGCCCCAAAAGAAGTCCTGGATTTCAGATATCAGTCTGCTCTGGCAAGCTTTGGCTTCACTCTGTCTTTGTTTTATAAATCCAAGCTATCTAATTCTAACTCGGAACAATTCTGCTAGTAAAATAATACATCCCGATAAAATAACGCTGCTCCTGTGAATTCAGCCCAAAAATTCAAGAATAATATGAATGTTTATTTGTCAGCCTCACACCCCACCCCCACTTCTGACCTTTACATTTAGCGGGGGAATTCAGAGGTGAAGCAGGGGGGAATATATTGAAAGAAACAGAGGTCAGAATTGGAGCAGTGGATGTCACTCTTGTCTTTCTAAATGGTTTTCTGCGTGCCCAGGCAGGTGACGTACCCCTGTAATCCTAGCACATGGGGTGTTGGGACAGAAGGATCAGGAGTTGAAGCCCATCCTAAACTATATAAGACCATCTCAAAACAAAAAGTTAAAAAAAAAATTTTAAATGAAGAAAAAGAGGAAGAGAAGAAATGACTTGAGCGTCGGATCCAGCAGTGTCCTCTGCATGTACCTGCTTGTTCCTCTGTCTCCTCTAGCTGAGCTTCTGCCCAGGAAGCAGGAGCTGCTGTGAGGCCGGTCTCTGGTGTGCCTGGATCTCTGTTCCTACCTTCACAGTGACCCTTTTCCAAGATTTGGGTGCATTTCCAAGCCTGTTTATACCCGCTTGTATAATTTAATTATTAAATACAAAGAAAGTTACTTTTATCAGAACTACCTTGGGACCCACAGAAACACTGGAAAAGGCAAATTGCTAAGAAAACTTGACCCAAAGAGGGAAATGGGGGCGGGGAGGGGAGAGTGAGAAGAAAATCTTAAAGTTTAGAGGTGATTTGAAAAGTGCTAGAAAGCTATTGCTTTCACATTGCCTCACATCATTAAAATCTTGTCCCATTTTAAAGCTGACGGTAGAGATGGTGCACTGTGGATATGGGCATTAAAGCTGAGTTGGAAAAGCAGAAGAAACCCCTGTGGGTTCTAGGATGCTGAGCTGCAGGCACTGAGGTTCGCTGGCGCCTTTCTGTGTAATTTGCTGTACAAGGACTTGTGGCTGTGAGGATTTTACACATAATGAGTGCCTAAGGCTCTTCCCTGGGAAGGACCTTTCTGCAGTCAGTGTAGAAAAGAGTCTGTCTGTACCAGATGACTTGAGGTGCTTTGGTATTGGAGGAAAATGGTCCAAATCAGAATGTTCCTGGAGGGAGGGGAGAAGGAAGGATTGGCATGTGGACCCTGCCAACCAAAGCAGGGTTCTACACACTGAGGATTCCTGCTAGCTTTCAAAGTAAAAGAGTTCCTCTTCTTTAACATGCGATTGGAAACTACAAGGTTAGGTCTTTGTCCCAGCATATTTCTCTTCATCTCTCCAGGTGGGACCAGAGGACTTATTTTTAGTGCATTTGTTTTCAACTTCTTTGAAGTATTAATTGTGGAGTTTTATATTTACACAACCCTGACACCTGGTGGATGTCCAGAGTGCACCTCCAAGGGGTGCCCCATTAGGACTTTGCTCTCCCAAATCTCAGGAAAGCAGAGGTGACTGGGGTGCTCGAGGGTGCGGTGGAAATGACTGAGCAGAGGCTGATATCTATCCTGCACTAGAAGATTGTAGATGGACGAGCAGGATGCTTTTGTTCCCACCAATGGCAGGAAGAAATCCTCTCCAGAAACAAAACTAGTTTGATTTTGATTACCTTTCTTCTTTTAATTTCAGTCTTCCTTCCTCTGACTTCTTTAAGGATTATGCCAAGAGCTCAGACTGATCCCAAAGCCTCAGAACAGATTTCGCTCATAGTTGCCCAAGAAAAGCTTGTTAATATCAAAGTCATTTCCTAGCTGTTCATTTCCTGTGTTCTCAAACTTGTTATTCCTCCCCCACCCCCCAGATATGTATCTTGCTCTTGGCCGGAGGAGGTGATGTAGGAGTCATTTTTTATGTATTTGTTTGTGAGATGGGAATCTCACTCATATAACCCAGGTGGCCTTGAATTTGTGATCCTCCTGCCTCAGTCTCCAGAGTGCTGAGATTACAGGCATGTGCTCTGGCTTTCAGGAGAAACTTTGAAAGAAAGCATCATACAATGACCTCTCAGAGAAGCAGGGAAGGAGTTGGTGTCTCAATAAGCATGTACCCAACCAGTATCTTACACCCAGCCCATACTGGAGTCCATTTTTGGTGCTGAAGTGTAGACGTGAAGCTCCCAGAGATCCAATATTAACTTTACCACTGATTGAGTCCATGAACCACATCAAAGCTTCCAGCCCTAAGTCTTTCCCTGGGCGAAGGCGTCCCTGCCAGGAGGTGAGGGTTTCATCATGGGGGTGAGTGAGACAGTTTGGAGATAAAGCATTTTGTGTGACTAGGAAATATATCAGTGAGGATTTTTCACAAATACACAATTTGCTGTCGTGGAGTAGTGGAAGCCAACACCACTTCAAAAAATGGTTGGGTAGTCATATATGTAGGGCACTTCTGGTATTTCAGGAGTGATTGTCTAAACCTGTGTGGGACATCTGCTTTTCGGAATTGTGTGGTGAATCTGGGGTGTGTCATCTGCTTTTCGGAATTGTGTGGTGAATCTGGGGTGTGTAGGTGAGAATTTAAGGAGTTTAAATTTTTTCAGTTTCCTATTATTCTCTTCGCCATTCACTCTTTATCTCTTAGTGTGCAGCGTGCTATGCCTGAGGCATAAACATGCCTTTTCCCTCCCCTGAACACCTGGTTTCTTTATGAGTTCTTTACATCATTCGCTTATTGCTTAAGAATTAAGACCCCTTTATGTTTTCATTCCTCTTATTGAAAGCTTTGTCATAGGTGAGGGGTGTGCTTACTTTCACAGGCATAGAAAACTCACTGGTGGAAATGAAGGTCTTTCACAATGCATTAGTGGGGCTTTTGCTCCCACACCGACCTTTGACCCCTCTACACAATGTGGCATTCAGCTGTCCTGTTCTCTCAAGTGAAAACCTTCAGAGCCCTCAACAAAGATATTTCACCAAGAGTAAGCAGTGCATGAACTAAATGACTTAAGATAAGAAGGCGGTTGGTTTTGAAATAAAGATGAAGGCGAGGGGTCTATAAAAATTACAATGCCCTCCAGGGCCAGATCACCGATCTTCCCCTCCCCCACTCCCATAGCGGAACTGAAGACTCAGCTTCCTTAAGACCTGGGTTGCAGAGACAAGTGAACTTTCTCCTCCATGGAATTTCTTAATGGATTCCTTTGGACAAACCTGCCCAGTGTTCTTTGGTGGGACTGATAAAGGAACGGGGTGGGGGGGGGGTGGGGGGGGGGGTCTGGGGGGGGGGAGGGAGCTGTTGAGAATGCTTATTCTAGAGGGCTTCTTGGGGAGCACTTCTTTGAAACCCTTACCGTCTTACCGTGGAGTCTTAATCTCAGTGTCTCAAAGATGTGAGCGCTGTGGGCTTGTGGCACAAAGAAACAGATGCTGAGGGTCACTTAGGTAAGGTGCTGGGAAGGCAATGGGCTACAGCTTTGTCTTCGTTTGTTTCTCTTACGGCTCTCCGGATATGTAAGAGAAACGGAGGCTTATGAACAAGCTTTGGGCGTCTAACTGGAAGGTTGCCTGAGGACAGGGAGACAGAGAGGCGAGGTAGGGAAGAGGCACAGTTTGGGTTACACACACTTTAAAAAAAAATCATTTCTGAGGACTGTGTTCTGGCTGTTTGTGTCTGCCAGTTTCACAGAGACATCCAGATTTCCGTGGTGTGAGGACACTGTTCTTTTACTGTGTCTACCTCACAGTGGTAACTTGCAAATTTTTCCCCCATGAAGCTTTATTTTTGGAGACCACTGTAATTTGCATGCTGGGACCTATTATTAACTGCTAGTTTGATGCTGTTATTGGAAATCTTTACATTAGGAAAGAATGTATGGGCTGTGCTTTGGGTGAAGGGAGGCTCAAATTAAAAGTTACCTTGGATAGTATCTCAGATCTGTCTAGGATGTGCAAATGGATTAGAAATCGTTTGCTTCCCCTAACTAAAGACAATTCTGCTGGTCCCTCATGATTTTCTTCCCAGAGGAGGAGTGGTACTAAGCACTCCTTAGTACCTGTTTCATGAAAAAAGATGATCATGCAATACTGTTTAAGTCGTCTCTTTCAGAGCCACTGTGGCATGAATACTGCCCCCATGTAAGGGCTTCATTGCATATTTTATAAATGTAAAAAGCAGAAGCAGTTGTGCTATATTGAATTTCAGCCCATAATTGAGTAACTAGAGAAGCCTCTATTTAATTAAATCCCACGATCCAGTGTATGACAGGAGAATTTAGTGACCTTATGCTTGACTACTGTCTGGGAATGAGGAGTGGTTAGTGTGTCTTTCAGACAGACGTCCCTATTAGAGGACAGGCTCGGGTGATGTGTTACCTCAACACTGCTTCTGCGGTGAGCCCTTCAAAATGACAGTGATCAGCTAAGAACACTGTATTCTTTGGGCAGCAGAAATGTTTCCCCCAGACATGCGAGGCTTGGGGTCTTAAGAGGCTCTTAGGTCAAGTAATTTTACTCACAGTTAGAGCAGAGCCTGCTTCCGCTGCTCCGTCTTTAACCTGTTCTGAGCCCCCGTGTGGGAAGACTTTCCAGAAATACACTGGAGCTTCGTCAGGGTAGATATCTGTAAGGCTTCCATTTAGCAAGTAAATATGTGGGGTTATTGTTGTTAAACTAAAGAGGGAGCTAAGGAGGTGCTTGGTCTGGCCTTCCCACGTGCAGAAGCCACTGAGTTAAAACATTAGGCAGAATTAGATAGATAGTTTGCCGCCAGGTAAACACCCAAAGAACAATGTGAAGGAAAGCTAGAAGTTCTAATACAATGAAGACAACACTTAGCAGATGTGGTTTTTCGGAGCTATCTTTCCTGACGTGTACACTATTGTCACCTATAACCACATCTGTTTGGGAGAAAATGTTTTCACATGGACACTGTGATTCAGAGTCAACATCAGATATCTACCGAGTCAAACCCTTCTACCCAGGCTCATACTCTGGATAAGATATTCTCCCATCATGGTTGCCAGTGGAGTGGGAAAGATTCTTAGGAGAATAGATGGAAGAAAGTCAAACTGGGTGTGGTAGTACATAGGTGTAATACTCGGACTTGGGAAACTGAGGCAGGAAGATTCAGAGTTTAAGTTCTAGGCCAGCCTGGACTACATACATAGTGATAAAAGGTCACTCTGAGCTGTACAGCAAGTTCCTATCTCAAAAGTGGGGGTGGATGTAGCAAGGTGGTAGTACACTTGCCTGGGTTCAGTCCCCAGCTGTGCTAAATAAATAAAGTCATGAGCGACATATAAGGAGCGACCAAAGTTTAGTGCATAAGCAAAGAAAGAGGAAGGAATTGGGGTTAAGGAGGAACAGGAAAAGAGTGCTACCACCCGGGGAAAAGGAAGGAAGAATTTCAAGGGGTGACTGAGAGTGTCCAGTGCAGCCCAGAAGTCAGAAAGGTGTAGAGTGTCCTAATAGATCAGCATTTAGATTAGCATAGATTAGCAAGCAGGTCTTTGCTAGCCCTTTTGATAGAGTCCAGTGAAGCAGTGGGAATGGAAGCCAAGTTCCAGTGTGTGGAGGAGGCTGTGTGAGGAAAGCAGTAGGTAAAGAGTTGAAAGATCAGAGGGCGGCTTACAAATACAGCTGGAGAGATGGCCCAGTGGTTAAGAACACTGGCTGCTCTTCCAGAGGACCTGGGTTCAGTTCCCAGCACCCACATGGCAGCTCACAACTGTCTGTAACTCTAGTTCCAGAGGATCTGACATCCTCATATAGACATGTAGGCAAAACACCAATGCACATGAAATAAAGATTTTAAAAAATAATAAAAAAAAAAATGCAGCCGCAAACTTCTCTCCCTGTAGCTCATGTGCAGTAAAACTTCTGGATCCAACAAAATACCACTATGGCTTTTTTTTTTCTTTGCCTGCTCTGACTTCTCTAAGCCTGTGGTCTGTGTTAGAATGCTACAGCTTGTGTCATTTCTACCATGTGGAGCAACTTTATTTTGTCCTGTGATATTAGCCAGTCTTCTCACACCTTGCTTTTGTTTGTGTTTTGAGACAGGGTCTGGCTGCCGCACACTTGCCAGCCCTCTGGGTCAGCTCCAGAGGGGCATCATTACAAGTACGGACTCAGTGTCAACCTTAATTTGATTTTTTTTTCAGTTTACCTATTTTTATTTCATGTGCATTCGTGTTCTGCCTGTGTGTGTGTCTATGTGAAAGTAAGTGTCAGATCCCCTGCAACTGGTTACAGGCAGTTAGGAGCCGCCATGTGGGTGCTGGGAATTGAACCCCAGGCCCTCTGAGAAAGCAGCCAGTGCTCTTAACTGCCGAGCCATCTCTCCAGCCCGAGTCTGTTTCTCATCTAGAAACTATAATGCAAGAAGCAAGGTGTGTGGCTTGTGAGTTTTGAGAATTAATGTACTCCCCATGTTAGTTCTAACATGTGGGAAAAGACCCATAATGCAAACATTTAAAAAAGAGAATTAATTTTTTTTCTACCTGATTATGGAAAACAAGGTGGGAATTTTTTTTAATTGATAGGGAGTAAGCAGAGCAGCTTTCATGGGAAAAACTTGCCTCATAACTGTTTAAACTGCTAAGAGGAGGTGTTGGAAGAAACTGAAGACAGAGGGAAAAACAGACAAATGAGAACACAGTGCAGACTTACATGAAAATATGGTCCTCGTGTGATTTTTTTTTCCTTGAATTTACCTAGTCTTCAATGTTACAATCATATTTCAGACTCACGAAAAGCATGGCTCCCTGAATCCTTCCTATTGCCTTACTAATTCTCAAAGCTACTTTACCACCTCTTACTATCTGTCTCTACCAAGTGTTATTATACATCTCTCTACCATGTGGCTAGGCCGGGCCCAAGAAGTGTTTCATGGCTTGCACGTCTGATAACTAAATCTTTGACCTTTCTGCACACCCTGGCTGATGATATCCTGGGTTGCGGCCAAGCAGGGATCAGTCTCCTCAATAATCCCTCCAAATCCCCACTTCCTTGCTCTTTGCTTTTAAGTCAGAATTTGCCTTCGTTCGACTTCTTATGTAGAAATTCTTTGCATTTTCACCCTGAAGAAAAATTCCTCATCCAGACCAGTCTTTAAGACTTCTCCAGGGGTCTGGAAATGGAACAAAATTAAGCACTCCTGCTCCGCCCCCCCCCCACCCCCCCCCCTCTGTCTGTCTTTTGCATTTACCAGAACAGGCTTCTGTCCTGCCCCGAGGTCTCCCTCTGTGATTGCAGTCATCCTAACAGGTGAGGCAGAGCCGTGTGTTCAGACATGCTCTCAACACCGACATCAGCGCTCTACTTCCGGTTCTTAGCAGCACGCCTTGTCGGTGTTCTCAGGAGGAAGTGATCCCTGTAATCTCTCTCTGTTCAGCAACCTGCTTTGCTCTTGCACCAAGATCTTGACTCCTCTCTAGATCCCCGAAGGGGAGATGCTTCTAGAGGCTTCTTTCAAGTTCCACGCTGGATGTTGTCTTGATATCCGTAGTTCACCCACGTTGCAGTTCAGCTCTTTTGTTTGTTTATTTGGTTGCGTTTTTGTTGTTGTTTTGAAGCAGGGTCTCACTATGTAGCTCTGGCTGTCCTCGAACTCAGATTTGTCTGCCTCTGCCTCCTGAGTGCTGGGATTAAAGGCGTGCGTCACCACCTCCAGCTTCGTAGTTCATCTCTTAAACTAAATCTTCATTGGAGTCATCAAATGATGTTCTCCAAAATCAGCTGACCAGGTAGGTACATCTGCCACTAACCTGAGAAAATATTTTGGGCCAATTTTCATCCAGTGAGGCACAAGGATTTCCTCTTGAACTCTTGGCAGGATTTCTTCTGCACTGGGGAAGGAGATTCAAGACATCCCTCATAGGGTAGGAGGTAGATATAACCATCCCACACCGCACTCCATGGATCTACTTTTTGATACAGAACCATCTCTCAAAATCTGGATATAATGCCTAAGTTTGCATCCCTATAAAGTAAGCATTGTCTTGGAATCAAGAAGACCAGTGAGCAATTGCCAGGGGATATTACTAGACAAGGTGAGAGGAAGCTAGTGGGCAGGACTTCCTGTGGTAGGATAGCAGTGGCTGCCAAGTTGAACCCAAAGCCTAAACTGGGGGAGGGGGAGTGAACTCATTGACAGTTTCGGTTAGTTCTGTTCGGAGCTCCTAAAACAGAAGGCTTTGACAGGCAGAAGCACCGTTTGGGTGTCTTGCTGGCCTAATCTTGACGGACGGAGATGCAGATGACCCAGTCAGTTCTTGATGGTCATGAAGGTCTTGTGCATCCATGTGTGGAGGAGTGACCCCTGTTGGTTCACCGGAGAGCACTCTGACCTCAACCAAATATCTCCGGATTGTGTGGTCCCACTTGTAGAGACTCATCCAGCATTTCCTCCTCTCCTGACCACAGGAGAGTGGTGTTTGGGGTCCTGTGCAAAGCTTTCCTTTCCAGAAGGTTGCCCTTAGAATTCTGGGACCTGGTAGTTCCTCTCTCAGGTTTCCTCGGAGGAAGATGCTGGACTAGAGTAGTACAGAAACAGTGACCTGCCTACCAAATGCCGTCTGGTAAAGGAGCAGTGGCCGTACTCAGCTGACACCCAAACACCAGTGGCGTGTGGCATTGAGCTCTTTATAATGTCTGAGAACATGCACGGAGCTGTCCTTGGAAACTGTGGAAGGGTTCTGTCAGGTTCATGTGGCATAGCCTCCAGCCTCCTTTTGTGAAGGCCCTGCTCTTGCTACTAGGAACACGTCACTGCTTCAAGCAAGTTGTGCTTTGGTTTGCAGGCTTTTTGAAGTCTGGGAACTAACCTCACTGCTTTTCCACAGTTCAGAATCCCAGATGCCAGTGACTGCTGAGGCTCAGTGTAGAGGTTCAGTGCAGAAGTGACAGAGAAGACACACATTAAATTTGACCTGGAGACCACCTTTCTGTGCAAAGAGCCCCTAGAGATGCATAAGTGGTCTTTGCTCTCCAGCGGGATGTACTTCAGAAGTGATTCCTCATGTCTCCCAGTGACCCGAGTAAATGCCTAACTTAGTTTTGCTATTCCGTGACCACCCCTAACTTAAGTTATCTGTCTGGTGATGGGAATATTTAGAAGATCTGTGGTGCTTAAGAACCAGACAAATTTTTTATTAAGGTTGTGGTTTTTTTCTTGCTAGTCATGTGACCTTAAGCATGAAATCTTATATTTCAGTCCTCTTACAGGTAAAGTATTTATCTCAAGATCTATATGAAAATTAAATAAAGCTGTATATGACCTGTATGTCTATATGCACATATGTCTAAGCACCCAGCAGAGTGCTTGACATACACATATAAATGCCAAGCATATGGTAATTATTATTTAATAATGATATCTAGTGATAATCACAAAAATATAATATTTGCATTAATTAGCATATATCTTGCAATTCCACTGAAAATATAATGTAAAATGCATGCTCTTTTAACATAAATAAGTGCCATAGATCATTATAAAAGGCAGCACATTAAGGAGAGTCTTCACAGTGAGTACTTCATAATCACTGGCTTTCCTAAGCGCATTAATGAGCGGAGAAGGAGAAAGCTGATTTGGTGCAGGCTGATAGAAAGATAAACAAGTGGGAAGTTAGACAGCTGCAGGGACTCCACAGGACTTAGAGGAGCCGTCACCTGGTCTTCAACATGCTTGATGCTGAGCAGTGTGACACAGATCTTTGGAGGACTCATTAGTGCCCCTGGTCCTCTTCCTGGGTTCTGCATTATTTAAGGTGGTTTTCCACAAAGCCGTGGTTCTTTTTAGCAAAACTGCAGACTTGCTTCATCTTTCTCCAGCAACTCAGAGGTTCTGTTGGTTAGGCCTGACAGGATGGGTATAAGTACTAGCTAATGTTGAGTCAGAACCCAGCCTGCCTGATGATTAAGTGGACAGCAACTTCCCACAAAGCAATCTCAGACTTTTACGTGGATTGCTCTGCTACAATGGAAATCTTGACAGTTGAATCCACATAGATGAAAAAATAAAACAGTTCAATAACAAAGATGTATGTCCTTAAATTCTCCTACCTCCTCCCCCATCATTTCTCTTGAGATAATACTATCGAGGTGCCAGCTAAGGGTTCAGTAAATTTAGGCCGTAACAAAGTGCTATAAACTTCCTGGCATCCCACTGAGGCTCCTTGGTGGCCCAAGGATATAATTCCTTGTGAGAGGACAAAAAGAGAAAATGATTGTTATCCTGTACTCCTCTTTCTATGGTCACCACTGACATATATGACTGATGTATAAAGCCTGGAACCTAAATGAAATTGTAGAAGTTTTGGTAATGAAGAACTCTAACCAAGGTTCCTGGGGTCAGAACTTCAAAACCACCCTAGCGGGGTTTACACGGACTCTCTCGGAACGTTTGTGTAATCTGGAAAATGTCCTCATCCTCTGTTTCACTTAGGAGTCCTCTGCCAGTCTGGGGTATTTATTTTCATCTATGTTTAGAGAAAGGGCAACACGTATTTTTGTGTGACCCCGTATCTGCCTTATATTAATTACAGTGACATTCTTCATCCATGGTTGTCCTCCGAATTTCTCCTGAGACATCTCAAGAGAGTGAATTCCTGAGAGAATGGGGCTGCATTTTGTAGTGGGTTGGTTTCTCCCTGTTGTTTTTGGACACGGAAAACAAGTAGTTTAACTTGCAATAAATACTTCAATAACTCTGTGGTTATGGCGAGTCCCGGGGTTTGGATGGTGTTCCCTGTAGGTATGCTACCCAGCATTGCACTTTCACATTGCTTACCCTCGTCTTGAATAGACATCCTACCTTTCCAAGCTTCGATCTGATGGAGTTGCTGTCCCCATTCGTGTGGTGGTGGACACACAGACAAGCTTGAGGTGTCAGCACGCCTGATTTTTCTGTGAAGGTTTTTGAATTTGGAATTTGTTTCTGTTTTGCTAGCTTTTTTTTTTTAATGTTCCTTATTTTGTTTTTCTCTGGTAGATTAAATGTGGACAGCATTAGAGTAATTATTAGCAGAAACATTTGGGTGATTCACAAGCTCTCTATTTGGAATCAAGATACAAAAGTTTTTGGTTGAACAAGGAAGCTTGGTGAATAGAGAAAAGATGAGTTCTTCCGTGCATATCGACACTGGGATAGAGAGTGGGAAACAGACCTCGTAACAGAAATGGGACAGAAGGTGAAAATGGAAATCTCGAGGTTCTAATGTATGTGAGAAGACTGGGTAGGATGGAAAGATGTCAGAAAAAAAGGGTGGGGTGGGGTGGGGAGTGGTGTGTTCCAAGGGAGTGCCTGGCAGTTGATTTGGTTTGTGGTAGGCAGCCTCATTCCTCAGAGAGTAGCTCCCAGGCTCGAGGTGTTTATTGCCAGATCAGCATTTCACACCAGCAGCCTGGCCTGGAGTTCTTGGAGCTGCCAGAACTGCTTAAAGTAGATGCTTAGCGTGGGTTCTGGAGCCAGAAGTATGAATGGGGGGCCCAATCCTTCCTCCTACTCCTGCTACTCACCCTGAGCTAACCGATGGGAGCCATGAAGATGAACGACAGCTTTTTAATATCAAGGACTTTTATTTGTTGCCTATGTGGAACAGGACCATGTGCAGGACATGTGCACTCTACATGACTTCTTCCAACCTGTCTGTGTCGCAGGATTTGTGTTTCTGACGAAAAAGGGCTTTTGACCCTGTCCACCCTACACGATCCATTCTATGAGCTACAAATACGCCTGAGTTCCATCCTGCGCTGAGCTGTTGCCTGCTTCTAGATCGCGGGATTGGCAGTGAGCTGCAGGCAACACTGAGGCCTCTTTCCTTCTCTTCTTGCCCTGTCACCTCCCCTACCCCGATGATCCCTGAGTCAAACGGAGCCGGTAATGGTCTGGCAGTCTTGTTGGGATCTGTGGACAGCTTAAATCAGAAAGGGACCAGAAGGGTAAAAAGTAGAAAGCTCAGAGGTCATCACTTTTCTGCCAGGCTTTGTCTGTTGGGGAATCATTATCTTCTGATTTACAGAGCTTTTGGGTTGTTTCTTGGTTTGTTTTTTAAGACAGGGTTTTGCCAGGAAGCCGCAGCTGGCCTGAAACAGTCTTCCTGATCTGCCTCCCAAGCCCTGGGGTTACAGGTATGTGTCACTCTGCCCCACTGAAGGTCCTTTTTTGGATCTGTTTCAGGGATGACAGACTTTGGCTACTGGGCCAACTCTGCCCTACTGCCTGGTTTTAGGTAGCTAAGAATAGTTTTTATTTGTATATGGTTCAAAGAAAATCGAAAGAAGACGATTTCATGACATGAAAATATGAAATTCAATCTCAGTGTCCATAAGTAAAGTTATATAGGAACACAGTAGCATGCATTTGTCACTGGTTCTCCTTGATGGCCTTCGTGCTACTTCTGAATAGTGTGACAGAGACCCTATGTCCTGCAAAGGCCCAAATAGTTCCTTTCTGGTCCTCACAGGAAACTAGGCCCTTCCCTGAACTTTTCATACATTTCAAATTCTTGTCAGTTGCTTCTTACTTCTTAATGGTTTGTGAGAGGTGTGGAAATATGAACATGATATCATCCCTTTTCACCTTACCAGAGACCTGGGAATGGTGCCACACTGTGCCGAGGAAGGCCTTCTGTGGGTGGGGTGATGGGGTGGAGCAGAAAGTACCTTATGAGCCTAAGTCACACATGTTCATCTCCCCAAGATGTCTGTGGTGTGGAGCATCTTCATCAGAAAGAAATGGGCATGCCAGCTTCAAGCTTCCAGAATGAAGATGTTTTCTGGACCAAGAGTCAGAAATCAATCTTCATGGCAGGGCCTGTTTGCATATACATTTAATCCTAGCACTCAAGAGGGAAGAGACAGGCAGATCTTTGTGAGTTCCAGGCCAGTCAGGGCTACATAGTGAGACCTTGACCTCCTTTCCCCACCCCAAATCTCACATTTTTCCTGATGTTCAGCTTTCTAAGCATTTTGGTTTGTAGGAGTTAAATTACGTGTTTGTACTGGGGGAACTGATGATCAGACAATCACTAACAACTTTGGTAATAAAAAACCCAGAGGAGATAGGCACACATTTTCTGTGTTCCACAGCCTGCTCCTTTAATGCTTTGAAGGTGAACTTGACGGCATCCCTGAGAATTTTCCCCAGTTTTTGGAAATGGATTTCCAGTTATGTTACAGCCTTTTGAAGACTTTCAATTTCCTGACTTGGAAACATCTTGAACAGGAGAGGAAAATGCCTTGATTTTTTTTTCACCCCTGCCCCTTTGAAAGAAGTAAAAGAAGTCGACCAGGAAAGGCTTGAGGCGGACAAAAAGGGAAATCTCTGAAACTAGAGAAAACTCAAGCAAATTGTGGCCAGCAGAATCAGCATTCCTCACCCACAGTTGGTCCCAATTAAGGAGACTCCCGTTGAACGGCTCAACTTTCTGCTTTGCATTGTGTGCTCTGGTTCTGCCAGCTGACATGGCAAAGCTTTAACCTCTGTCTCGGAAACAGTCTCTCATGTCTTCCCCTCACATTCTCACTTCTCTGTCGGTCCCCTGCTACCCTACAATTACCCTCTGCCACATGAAAATCCCAATAAAATATATTGATACCTCTAATCCAATTACACCCATTTCGCTCCACAAAGTGCCATCTGTGCTGTTTGCCGGGCTGAATAAGGGCATGGAGTCACTTGGGGAGCACTCACAGAACCTGATTTTTGTCACAGAGATGGAATTCCCCTAGAATTATTTGGTGTGCAGTCAAAGCAGCAATGATAATTCCTTCCACTTCAGCTTGACCCCTTGACACTTCTGGTCTACGGCTTCTATCCATATCCCCCTGACTGGACTGCTTTCGGGTGTTTTGTCTTTGTTTTTGGTTTCCAGCTGTAGAGACATGATTAAAGATCTAGTGTCGGGCCCTGGAGATGCTCAGCAGGTGAGGAGGGCACTTGCCACCAAGCCTGAGGACTTTAGTTCCATCCTGGGGACATAGATGGTAGAAGGAGAGAACCCTGGCCTGAAGTTGTCCTCTGACCTTCACACATGCAACATGGTGTGTGTATGCACGCACACATAAGAATAAATAAATGTAAACCTTTTATTCAAACTAGTGGGAACTCATGAAAGTTGGATCAACAGCTGTGGAGCCTGCATGGGACTGGGCTAGGCCCTCTGCATAGCAAGACAGTTGTGTAGCTTGATCTGCTTAAGGGGCCCCCTGGCAGTAGGATCAGAATTCATCCCTGGTGCATGAGCAGGCCTTTTGGAGCCCACTACCTATGATGGGACACCTCACACAGCCTTGAGGTGGGGGGAGGGGATTGGACCTGCCTCTTCTGCTCATGGGAGGCCTTACCTTCTTGTAGGTGGGAATGGGGGGTGGTTTGGGAAGGGGAGGTTGAAGGGGCAGGAGGAGGGAAGAGGGGGATCTTTGATTGGTATGTAAAATGAATAAGAAAAATCTTTCTTAATAGAAAAAAAAAGCCTTAAAATTAGCTAAGCACGGTGGCACAGCATTTGAGAGTCTGATGCAGGAGGATTATTATCAGTTCCAGATCAGGCTTAGCTACATAGTGAATTCCAGGCAGGCCTGAACTAAGATCTTATCTCAATAAATAAGTAAATGCCTGGTGTAGAAAAAGCTCTGGATTGAAAGCTATCTTGAATCAGGAAAGTAGTCCTTGTCTGCTCTAACACACTGGGTAGTAATGTGTACAAGAGTATGTTTAATTTCATCACTTAATGGTTGTGGTAGTCTGTTTAGGCTGACATGATAAGACAGTGCAGACCAGGAGCCTTAAACCACAAACATTTATTTTCTTGAAGTTCTGGAAGTTCCAGGTCAGGGTGCTTTGGAGGTTGGTTTCTGGTGAAGCTGCTCTTCCTGGCTTGTAGACAGCTGCTTCTCCACTGTCTCCTCACACTGTGCACACTGAAAGAAGACTTAGGGATTCTCCTCCGCAGTAGGACACCCATTCTATGGGATTAGAGCCCCACCCTATGACCTCATCCCCCTCTCTAAATATGGCCTAGTCAATATATGAATGGGGGGAACATAATTCACTCGGAAACAATGTTGGCCTGGAGACAGGCCTCACTGCTAGTGCACATGCTTAGCAGGCTCAGGTCTCTGGGCTCTCAAGTCTCTGGGTTCAAGCCCCAGCACCAAAGCAAAATGTTCTAAATTTAGGATTTTTCCTTGAGGAAAAACTAGTCAGTATCAAGAAGGCATGGTGGTGCAAACCTTTAATCCCAGCACTCTGGAAGCAGAGATACAGGCAGATCTCTGCGTCTGAGGCCAGCCAAGTCTACACAGTGATACCCTGTCTCAAACAAACAAACAAAAATTAATTAATTAATTAATTAATTAATTAATTTATTTATTTATTTATTTATTTATTTATTTATTTATTTATTTGGTTTTTTGAGACAGGGTTTCTCTGTGTAGCTTTGGAGCCTGTCCTGGAACTCACTCTGTAGCCAAGGCTGGCCTCGAACTCACAGAGATCCACCTGCCTCTGCTTCCCGAGTGCTGGGATTAAAGGCATGCGCCACCACGCCTTTAATTTAAAAATTTAAAAATGCAGTGAATGAGGTAGGGTGTTATGGAGGCAAGGTGTGAGAATTTTAGAGAAAAACTTCTGGATCATAGACATGTTTAGAATCTTGAAAGCGTGATCAGATATCAGAGCTTGAACTTAGGCACAGAATCCCGTAGATGGCTGTAAGGACACCTGACTCTCCAGACCATAGGTGCCCCGTCCTAATAGACTGATTGTAAGGCCACTGGTGTGATGGCGCCTGTCCAGAACAGACATAGACACTGTGGCTTTATTTTGTCCAAGCGCAGTTCTACTTAGGACTGGACCTCTCGTGATCCTGATGCCACCACTTAAACAGAAAAACAAACTTAGATCTTGTAGGAAAGAGCTTGTCACAACTGCCGCAAGGAAGAATTGACGTTAACGCAAGTTGGGACCAGGCAGACAGATGTTTTCTCGCTTTCTTTTGTTACGTCATCAAACAGATCAGCAGAAGTGTCCTGGTGTGCGTTAGAGTGGCTTTTTATACTCTCGGTGGTGTGCTAGCTCTGTGTTTATTTACACCAACTCCCTTTCTAAATGCCGCGGGGAACCTTGGCAGTCACTCTAGAGATTATGGCTGAGCAACTTAAAAGGAAAAGGGAACAATGGGAACCTATGATTTCAGAATTGAACAGAATGACCAAGGCAGAGTGTGTGTGGGGGGGCAGAGTAGGACGTGAGGTGGAGAAGGGAGGGGGGCAATGTTTTCTTGACTTTCCCTGCAGCTGAGTTTGGTCTCAGAAATATTTCCAAATTCTGTGGAATGAATCTTTTATTTTTCCCAGTTGGGTCTAGGTCAGAATTTGTTTCTAAATGTGGCAACAGGTACCCTCAAGTGTTGGCCCTCCTGGCTGTGGGTAACTTGCTTTCTCTGCTTCTGTATTTAATGTCTTGTAACCCATCAGTAGGATTTAATTTGGACTTGAGGGATTCCTAATCCATCGTCTGTTGTGAACTAAGCTCAGCACCTTGAGAGCTGAGAGAATTAATCACACTGTTCTGTTATTCAAACTGAACTAAAGGAAGTCTTGAGGTTTGAATGTGAAGTGTCCTTGGCTGGTGGGGCTGTTTGGGAAGGTTGTGGAACCTTTAGAAGGGACCCTCAGTGGAGTAAGTGGATCACTGCAGTTGCCTGAGGAGACCTTACAGCCTAGCCTGGCTCTCCTCCTGTTCTCTCTTCCTGCACCTCCTGCCAGGCCGTCCATTCAGAATGGACTGTATCTCCCAGGAACTCTAAAGCAAAATGAACCCTTCTCCCTTAAGCTTTTGACAGGGCATTTTGTCATAGCAGTGAGAAAGTCATTAAGACAGGAAGTGTCTTTAGTTACTGAAACCATTAGTATTCTCCAAAGATGGGAGTAGTGTGCACTTCCTGCTGATGTATCACAAAGGCCAAGCGAATTCTCCCAACTGTGTCATCCTCTACCTTCATACACATTGTCCTTCAGCGTTTCTGTGCGGTGATCTTCACCTTTGCGTAGAACTTGACATAACTCTCAGCTCAGAAAAGCTTGGCATTGGCGTCCTTCTGTTCCGCCCAGTCTCCCTCTTCCTCTCACGGCACAACCCATCCTTTCCTCCCATTGTCTGGCTTTTTTGGCCAGATCAGCCTGGCTTGCTGCAGTCCCTGCCAAGCCACAGACATGTAACAGAGCAGGCAGTCCACTCCCCCTGCTCCTGGAGACCTCGGAGTGCTCATGGGGGTGGAAAACCAAGGGAGATAACGGACTTCAAGAATTGCTCTAAGATGGTCCTGGTACATTTCCAAAGCTAAGCACCACAAAGTTGCCCAATTGCATTCTAATTCTTCCACCACAACCCTCCTTTCTTCTTTTTTAGACAGAGCCTAAGTAACACATGCTAGCCCCAGATCTTGCTATCCCCCTGCCTCAGCCTCCAGGGTTCTGGGATGACTGGCATGTGCTGTCATTCACAGCCTGTTGTCTTTTTTTTTTTTTTTTTCAAGACAGAGTTTCTCTGTTTTGATGTTCTGGAACTAGCTCTGTAGACCAGGCTGACCTCAAACTCAGAGATCTGCCTGCCTCTGGCTCCCCAGTGCTAGGATTAAAGGTGTGCTCCACAATGCCCTGTCGTCTTTTTAAAAAACGCTCTTAACCTCTTGAATGCTCTCAAGCCTGTGGTTGATAACTCAATGTGTGCACTAACAGTTCTGCCACATTTGGTGCCCTGAGAAGAAGGAAAGGTGAAGTTCAACCACGTACTGTAGCCTTTTCATGCCATGGCGACCGCGACAGCAGTTTAATGAACTCCAGCTTCTCAAAACTGACATCGATTGCATTGACCAACAGCTTCCTATTTAGGACAGAGCTTTCCAATACAAATGAAATGCAAGCCCTCTGTGTAATTTTAAACTTTCTAGTAGAACAGTTTTTTAAAAGTAAAGCAGGAGAAATTAATTATATCTTGTTTAACCCAATACATCTAAAATATTGTTTTAAAATAGAATTTATATAAAACTACCAATAAAGTTTTTTCCCCATTCTTTTCTACCTACTAAGTCTTTGAAATCCTGCTGCTTTCTCAACTTGGACTTGCCACATTCCAGGTACTCTGTGACTACAGTGTCAGCACAGATCTAGATTAAAAAAGAATATTTCGAACAATTCAACAAGCTGTGCAGCCAACTCCCATCACCATGGACAGGACCCGGTCACCATGATAGATTGTATACTCTTAAACCTGGAGCCAAAACAAACCAGAGCGGGTGGGAGACCGAACGAGAATGAACAAGGGAGTCTGTTTGCTGTAGCGGCCCATAGCCCCGTGACTCTGAGTCACCCGTGGGGAAGCTTTGGCTCTCACCTCCCAGAAGACCATACAGAAGACAGATGAACAGTGAGATTAGCTTTGTAATCTTAGATGGGTTGAATGAAGAGTCCCAAGTACATTCCCTGATTCAAATGTGTCAATTTGGGCTTAACCTGAGACAAATAGTTATTTCTGTCATTTGTTTGAGATTGCATAACTTTGCCTCTTCCTAACAGGCGTTCATAACATGCTGCTAGACTTGTAAGGCAACATGAGGACCAGACATGAAAATAAACATTTAATGCTGAATTATTTCTCCTTACAAGCCTATCAGTTTTAGATGATTTGATCTATTTCATCCGTCTATTTATGGCAAGTGTCTTTTTCATTCTTCTGATTTTTTAATGATGTAATTTTATTTATGTTTATTGTTATTTTACATGTATGGGTGTTATGCCTGCATGCATGCAGTGCACACAGAGGCCAGAAGAAGGCATCAGTCCCCCTGGAACTGGATTTACAGGTGGTTCTGAGCTACCGTGTGGGTGCTGGGAATTGAACCTGGGTCCTCAGAAGACCATCCGGTGCTCATAACCACTGAGCCATGTCTCAAGCCCCATTCTTCTGACTTTTGTGAGACAGGGTCTCACTTTGCAGCCCAGGCTGGACTCGAACTCCCCACAGCCCTCCTGTCTTTGTGTCGTACGTGCTAGGATTATGTGCTGGTTACTTGTCTTATTGCTGTTGACAGAAACCCCTGCGACAAGCAGCGTAGGGAAGGAGGGGGTGAAAAAACATCTGGCACAGCTAGCGGCGGCGGGGGGGGGGCAGCTTATTCTGGCTCACAGTTTGGGGTGAAGTCCGTCAAATTGAGGAAGTTCAGGCAGTGGAGCTTTGAGGTAGCTGAGCACGTCGCGTGGCTGTAGTGGGGAAGCGGCAAGTTTGAAGAATGCTCATGCTCCGGTCCTTGTTGTACAGTCCACTTTGATTAACCTAATCTAGATAATTCCTCACAGGCATGCCCACAGGCTGCTTTAATCCCAAGAACCCTTCATCCTCCCCAGAGGCTTGTCTTCTGGCTAATGCTAGAGCTTGTCAGGCTGTCGGTATTAACCATCACGATTACAGGTCAGTTGAGCCTAGCCCGAAAAAAAAGTTTTTTTTACATTTATTTATTTATTTGTGTGTAAGTGCATATATAGAGGTCAGAGGGCAACTTGTGGGAGTCCGTTCTTTCCACCAGAGAGTTCCAGCCCTTGAACTTGGGTCGCCAATTTTGGCAGCAGGTGTCTCCACCTGCCAAGCTATCCCGCCAGCCCCCAGTCCAAAATACTTTTAAGGAGAAGAAAAAAAAACTTTCTCTTTTTCTGTTAGTTTGGTTTTGACGTTTTAAGACAGTGTCACTTGAACTTCCTGAGTGCAGAGATCACAGGCAGCTCGGCTAGCCTCCTGGGGGAGACAAACCAATCCTGTTTTTAACATGTGTATATGTGTGTGCATGTTCACATATGAGTGTGTACACGTGTGTGGGGATATGGAGCAGGACGATTCAAAGTGTGGCTACCTCTTTTGGGAGAAAGTCTCTCGGTGGCCTGGAACTCACCAGTTAGGCTAGGCTTGCTGGCTGGCAGATTCAGGGAGCCTCCTCTCCCTGCCTCCCCAGTACCGGGATTGCAAGAGTGCACCATGCCTGGCATTTTCCATAGGTTCTGGGGACTGAACTCAGGTCCTTGTTCTTGTAAGGCAAGCACTTTACCAACTGAGCCGTGCCCTCCTTTACCCCCAGCCCATCAGCAAGAATATTCCTGAAGTAGCAAAAACAAATCTGTACCTTAACTCTAATCTGATGTAGTTCTAAGAAAGCTATAGAAAATTCTAGACTAGAGGAAGTACCAAGTACATTCTGACCCATGGACATAATCACAGAGGTCATCCCCATTTCTAGCCAGTGAGGTTAGCGTCCTTGGGAGGACAAGTCAATTTTTAGTCTAAGTATTTAATTTTACCCCAGACCACGTAGAACTTTATAAACGCCTTCTATTTCCAAAGAATTAAGAATAATTCTAGGGGCAGATGTCATGAGATAAGCCCCCCACTGTACAACCATCCAAGACAGCCATATACAAAACATGCATTAAGAAAGTGCTGCTTCAGGCCGGGCAGTGGTGGCCCATGCCTTTAATTCCAGCACATGGGATGCAGAGGCAGGCGGATCTCTGTGAATTTGAGGCCAGCCTGGG